>CACKRE030002677.1:125385-141730 GCA_902602495.3 Ectocarpus sp. CCAP 1310/34 | reverse complement strand
AGGTACTGGATAGAGAGACCGGGATGGTTTTTAATGTGAAGACAACACAACAACAATACCCTATCTCAACTTCATCGACTTAAACCCATGTCTCTCANTTGTTTTCTTGTATTTTATCGCTCTGCTGACCCTTGGGGTCCATTTTATTTTGGTATACCTTTTCTAGGTACGTTAGCCTGTGACCACGGAAATTGGCCGAGTCAAGTGATGGATTAGTACGGAGAGATTGAGACAGAAGGAGGTACTGGATAGAGAGACCGGGATGGTTTTTAATGTGAAGACAACACAACAACAATACCCTATCTCAACTTCATCGACTTAAACCCATGTCTCTCAGCTTGGTGTTCAAACGACAATTTCAAAGCTTCCCTCAATTTTTCCTTCAATGGTATACTACAGGGATATTAAGGTACATACCAACGAAGTCAAATGTTTGCAAGACATGCGCATCAGTACATCCCTCCATTTGTGCTCGAATATCGATATCCTGTGCTACTTCTAGAAGACTTTCCCCGCTAGAGGTAATCCAACATTCCTTCGCAGCAATACCAACTTTTGCGCATTCTTCACGCCAGATCGTGTGTAAACAAGGCCGGATACCAACCAGGACTGCGTTTTGTAATACCACACGGTCTACAGCATTAGACCCACAGCAGCAGACCCCGAAACGTTCCGATCCATCCGAGTTCCGATAATTATAATTCCGAGAACGCCAGGAACCGTCCGAGGAACAATCATTGAAGGAGGCGTTTTCGCACTCACAGCGCTGCTGTACATTGTACGTGTAGGTTTGTTTATTCGCATTTTCAACCCGACCAACTCTCTCTTGCTCACTCTTCAGCCCTGCAGCCCCTTGTACAATTCACACACAAACACACGGTGCACCACGCCAAGGTAAGAAGAGCCACACTAGATTTCGGTCGCATCGAGGGGGCCGTCACGCACACTGCACTACAGCAGTAAGCAGAGATGCGAGGAACTCGGACAAATCAACCATATTGCGCTCATGCCTCTCCGTGCTCCCTCGCTGCACCTTCAGGTTGTGCAGCTCGAGACACGACACGTAAGCCTCAGTTTCGCTGATGACACATGGTGTGCTTCGTTGTCTATGCCTTGCCAAGCACACCGAACTTTGTGCGTGTCTCATGCTGGTTACCTCTTCAGGTTGCAGGTGTTGAGCACACGAACCCGAAATACCACACAGCAGGTCACCTCGCAAGGAGCGGCGGTGTGCAGTTTGGCAACCAGCACTCTTCACGACGAAGCGATGCCACCCGTTGCCCAGCAAGCAGCCACACACGAGCAAGGCATGACGCGTTGCAAGAGTGTGAGTCGAAGGCTCTATTGTACCTACTAGGGTACTGTCCCACGTAGGTATATTATTCGCAGGAACATCATCGTCGGACGCACTAAAATAGTAGATAGATCTAGTCTAGATAATTGTTAAGGTTTTTTTCGACACAATTTTTCAGTGTTTTCTTCGATTTTTTTCGAACATGTGCATCCGTGGACAAAACCTGAGGTCTGTGTTGACGATAGCAGGTCACGGGGGCTGAAACGCACAGAACATACTGTATGCAATGCTATATGTAGCGTGTGATCTGCACACCAGAAATACGCGATTCACAGGACTGTATGATACACACAGCCTCTTGCCCTCCCTCTGCTGTGCAGCAGACGGGTATTGCGACCTTTCTTTTTATGTTTGTCACTGCAGGAAAAAGTAACTCGTCGACGTACACAGCGTCAAGGCATGTTAGTCTATGCACTGCTGCTGTCCCAAGCAGCTGCTGTCCCACGAAACATGCACCCATCACACTACTACACACAGCTGTTTTGTAGATTACGACAACGAAGGTACACAGCTTATACAGTAATTCTGCACCCCCACAGTTCACGGTTCTGCATAATAACGTGTGCACCAGGATTTTGAATGTGGGTAGCAGACATGCAAGCGGGCTACGTGTGGTCACCCACCAACAGCATCACACGCAAGCGGGTCCTCGTCCAACGAATCAACAATCAAGAGCGATATGCAGGTCGCCTTCTTCGTGAAAGTACCTCTATCGTAGCGTTCAAAGTCGGCCCGAGTATTGTATGTGCCCACTGCTGCAACACGTGCAAACTAGAGTTCTGCACTGTTCTCGCATCCACGACTGTCAATGACATCTACACTACACATCGACATCTCCGAGCTACGTCTGATGATGCTATTACTGTTCGGACGGACATACAATGAAATAGGACAAACGACACCGATTGCGCAAGAACGACCAAAATCGTGCATATGATCATGCTCGGAACAAATTGGCGGTAAATGCGAAGAAGCGTTCCACGACTGACTGCCACCCCTAGACCTACACATTCGCTGCAATCCGTCCGTAAAATTATGTCGAAATCATGGAACCGCGAAGGGGTTCTGCAGATGAGAACAGATTGCCTGCAGAAAAGACTTGGAGCGAGCACCCACTCGTGACAAGCCTTCCCAACCCTAACGAGGACGTACGGTAGGAAGAAGAGCATACTATCATGCAGCTGACCGAAGCTCAGCTGGCCGCGGCCACGGCCGTAGACTCGGAGAAGGCGGTGAAGGAGTTCGTTTGCTACGACAGCAGCGCCACGCTCGACTCGTTGCCGACTCTTACCCTCTCGCGAGTTTGCCACCACGATGGTGCCTCTATCGAGGACATGGACCGCGCCGGACTGTTCGCCATGGCCCTTCCTCTGGTAACCGCGCTGGGCGTCGCTACATCCGCGGAGGCGACGGACGTTTTTCGCAGCGCGGAAGCTCAGGAAAAAGGGGCGACGGGCTCGCTGGCGGCCAAGCAGGTGATCGGGACTCGGGCGTTCATGGGAGAGATTATCGATTTGCTGCGTGAACATGTGAAGGCGACGGCGGGATGTCTTGTGCAACCAGCCGCGCGTTCGTCAGGTAAGGCACCCGCGCGGGGCGTGGGATCGGCCGCACCGGCGCCGACGCCAGCTCCAGCACCGGCACCCGCGGCGTCTGCCACGGCCACAGCACGAGCTCTACCTACAGCGGGAGCGGCTGCTGCACCCGCCCCTGCGGCCGCTCCTGCAGACAAACCCGGACCCGCATCAGCGGCGGCTGCGGCCGCTGCAGCCGCCTCGGCCTCGATCTCGACGACGGCGCAACAGCAGAAAGCCACGAATCACAAGGTTATGCTGGCGGCGGATGCGGAATGCATGACTCTCATCAAATCGTCACACGGCAATCCGGAGGTGAGTGCAAGCGCTGATAACGACACTCGGAAATATATTTGCGATTCCTCTGGGATAGTTCTGAGCACCGTTCTTCGCCGCTCGCAATTGCACCTGATTTCGTGTCACAATTCACAAGTTAATTGTGGAGGGAAACACGTCCCTTGTTGCTCGAAATTGCACACGATTTCGTTTCGTAATAATTCGGAAGAGGTATGCATCCCATTGATTCGTTGCGTGTCATTAACCGAAGGACAACAAGTATGTATTTCGCCCGTACCTGGTCACGTTAATAGTCTGGAACAGTTTAACGTACAGCACTTTATTTACGTCCATATACCACGACCGTGTCGTCCCTTGATACGACAAGTGGGCGGGCCCCTGCATCGCAAAATACTGACGATGAATTGTGACGGGAAGTACGTCCCTCGTCGCTCGAAATTGCACACGATTTCGTTTCGTAAAAGACGGATATTTGGCGGGAAAAGTAACAAAAAATGGTCACTTACGTGCTGGACCGCCGTGCCCACTGCTTGGAGGAGTGCCGGCGAAATATATTCGATTCAATCCCGATTTGCGAGTCCATGACGAATGGTTGCGATGCGTTGCGCTTTTATGATTAACAGTGGGGATGCGTGCGCGTTAGGCCATCCCTCGAAACGACGAACGGTTGGGATGCGTTGCGCGTTTATGACTAACGGTTGGGATGCGTACGCGTTAAGCCATCCTTCGAAACGACGAAATCACCGCGGTATCACGCTTCGTTCCTCATTAAGAAGGGCAAAACGGTCAGTTCGTTGAGACATTGCCGCATTTTGCCCACGATCAAATCTCTTAGGAAATATCAGGTTGGTTTGCGCGTTTATTGCGAATGGTTGGGATGCGTGCGTGTTAGGCCATCCCTCGAAACGACGCAGCCATCGCGGTATCAAGCCTCGTACCTCATTTCGAACGGCAAACGGCCAGTTTACTGAGATATTGCCGCATTTTGGGCACGTACAGATCTCTCACGAATATGACGTTTATTTACAGTTTGCGCGTTTATTGCGAATGATTGAGATGCATGCGCGTTAGGCCATCCCTCGAAACGACGAAGTCCTCGTGGACACGAACACCGCGGTATCAAGCCTCTCGCTCCTCATTACGAACGGCAAAACGGTCAGTTTATTGAGATATTGCCGAATTTTGGGCACGAACAGAGCTTTTACGAACAATGAGGTTTACTTACGGTTTGCGCGTTTATTGCGAATGGTTGGGATGCGTGCGCGTTAGGCCATCCCTCGAAACGACGAAGTCCCCGGGGAAACAAACACCGCGGTATCAAGCCTCGCTCCTCATTACGAATGGCAAAACGCGTTTGCGACCATCCATCGGAAGGGCGACTTTCCTGCAAAATCTCGATTTTTACTACTGAGATTTGGGATGGGATGCGTGCGCGTTGTCGCCATCCCCGGAATGACGCATTTCCCGTGAAAACGATGAAGCTCCCGCGAAATCCAGATTGATCACGAATGGTTGAGAGGCGTATCTTTCATTCGACTCGTTCCACATCTCCTTTGATTTCGATGCGTACTCGATTGTCACCGTCCCGATTGCCCTCGAAATAACGACTAGCTCGGAGGTGTCCACGCTTTGGTCATTTCCCGAAACTACGATTACCCGCGGGATAAGCACGATTCTCGCGAACGTCAGGCTTCACGGGAAACCACGGACGCACATCTTCGATGCGATCCATTCCCGTCCCAGGTTCTCGCGGCGTTTTCGATCGTCATGCAAGTTACACGTAATACCGGCAACGTGCATACGTGGACTGCGCTGCGGGCGAGCTTGACGGAAGCGCAAACCATCATGATGGCTGTGGAAGAACCGGCTGCGAAGCAACAAATTACCCCAGACACCATCGCGCGGGGCGATCGCCTCACCCATACACTGACGCCGACCATGGGATCGATGGCTCCCGCGGCCGTGTTGAAAATGTTTGCCAACCTTCTTCCCGAAGCCCACGGGGTCGATAATGAGTTGCACTCGGCGGATTTGGTACGTGTTCGGCAGCTTTACGGTGCCATCGGCGGTAGTCAAGTCGGTAGTGGTATCGGGAATGCCCTCACTATGGAGCTGACGCCGACTTTTATGGGACCGGCCGTGACTACCCCGTTTCCCCAAGTAGCCATCGGTAGTGGGGTTCTTGGCCTCGGCGCCCAACCCCTCGGGATGCCGCAGCAACAGCCACCGATGGCTGCCGGATTGGGGACTACGCCGCGTGTCCCTCGGCAATCTCGCCGGCAGCCGAGGGCGCAGATGGTGCCGGCCGCCGCCCAGCCTACGGGGCCAGGGGCCGGGGCGGGGCACTATACCCCGGGACCGGCCGGTCGGACCGGGGGAGGTCGGGGGCGTGTAGCTGGTTCAGGGGTCGCCGGGACACCGCCGGTAGGCATGTCCCAAAGCCAATACCATATGTTAGTGCAAGTGCGCAACAACCGCAATGCCGCCCTCCAACAGCAGCAGTTGGGGATCCCCGGCGTTCCGACGGGGGGGGACCTGTGTCGACAGTACCAAGTCACTAACCGCGGTGTAAGGAGGGCGGCCATAGAATCAACGCGTGCCCGAATCAGTGGGCTCCACCGTAATGGTATTTGAGCCTTCGGCTCGTTGGAGTTTCGCATCATACTAGCTGCGTTGGGTTGAGTATCAAGCGAGGATTCTATATGAAGGGAGCAGAGCCCACTTTATGATCATGTTCACTTTGCGTTTGCGGAACATTCTATTACGGAGGGATGGGGCCGTGTCCGTGCTTGGTGCGGCCGCGGTAGGCCGGTAGAGGGCCCACGCGACATGTGCGTCATGTTATTGACGTTTCCAGAATATCTTTCGCTTGGACGTTCGCAGAACATTTCAATATGTTTCTGACGTTTGTAGAACATTTCAACATTCGCTGAGACGCTTGCAGAACATTTCGACATTCGCTGAGCGATCCCATTCGCAGTTGGCTTTCAACCTGGGTAGGTTGTAGGGTCACGTGTACGGACATTGTCATATGCATGTATTACTGCGATAATCAGCCCGGAGTGTCCTTGTATCTTCTCTGCTTGCGTCCGCCATGTCTCTCGGTGAGTTCGTCTGGTCACAGTGCATCGTAAGTGCGCTCGCTTTAAGTACTCTTACCCTTACTTTTCGTCATATGTTACGCCCATATTGAAATCGGAGGGTCATTTATCGTCGCCACAATGCAGTAGCTCATACTATGGATGTACATCGTTGTATCGTGTGTCTTAGACATTTAGGTATGCGCCTATGGTTGGCAGACGAATCTAGCGCGACGACATGCGCAAGTATGAAGAGTTGCGTTTCCAGAGGCCCCCGACCTGTCCGACGAACAAAAAGTGTGAGTGGGGACACGATCAAAGCCGAGCGTAGACTATGTACCCACTGTAGCCGACGTAGAACGCGAACCGAGCGGAGGGAAGTACACGCGCCTGCCGTGGGAAGCTCCCGTACGAGACGCCGGCGAAAATGGCGAAGGTTTCGTTCCTTGGGGCTTGAATCATAACTACGAGTTTTGGGATAAGGTTATCCTCAGAGATCACACACTCATGTCGTACCTACGCGACGACGTCAGCGTCTTCGATTTCTTACCGAGGTATACCGCGGGCGTTCGCGTAACGAACCGTATCGCCCGGAAGCATTCCCGGGAGAAGTATTCCCCAACCGTATCCCCGACGATCATGCGGAATTTGAGACGCGAAGTGCAACAATTGGCTAAGCGCGGCTGTTTGGCTCGGTGGGCTGACGATCAAGGTCCGAATGGCCCGGATAGGCCACGGATGTTGCTGTCTATCTCGATCGAGCCTACCAAGCCACGTATGATCATCAACGGCATTCCACTCAACAAGTGCTGTAGACATGTACCTTTTACGATGGACACGGTTTCATGTGTAGCGGTGGTAGCCGAAGAGGGGTTTTGATAGGGAGTCTAGATGATCGAGCGGGCTTCCATAACCTGAGCCTGCAACCCGAGAGTTGGCCACTTTTCGGCGTACACTACGAAGGCGTTGATTACGTGTGTACTACTCTTCCGTTCGGATGGAACGAGAGCCCGGTGTGCTATCATTCCCTGAGGGAAGCTAAGGTGTCGTATCTACGCTCGCGGGGCATCCCGGTGCTGGCATACATCGATGATGCATGGTACGCGAATTTTGTGGCCACGTTTGGGAAGTCCGACCGCGTGACACAGGGGTAAAGTGCCGACTACCATTTTTCTCGCGTTACTCGTGCGAAGGAACGGTGGGTGTAGATGTTTTACGTCAGGATGTGGCGGTTACACCGGGGTTGGGCACGCCGGCATTTGGGTACTGTTCCCCACCCCCGGTCATGATGGGTCATGTTGTCCAGCATCTCGCCGAATGCCGGGCCCACGCCGTAGTCGTGATACGGGATGTGCACGAGTATTGGCTACCGCGAGTTGGGCGAGCTACTGTCAAATCGCTCGTATTGCCGAGACGGAGGAGTTTTGGATACCCTCACTATCAGGACGGTATTCGCAAATACGTTTACATTAGACACGGAATGCGAGAGGTAGAATTGGACTTTCGTCATTTATGGAACCATATCGTATGATAGTTGACAGGTGTTGCTTCCTTATCATCGTTCGTTTCGTCCGTATGACATCAGCATTACGACCAGGGGACGTTAGAGCGCATTCCCCCGGGGGCCACGCGCGCGCCGGACCGGGTACCACAATTCTTGTGTAGTGCGTGTGGGGCACAAAACGAATNCGAGCTACTGTCAAATCGCTCGTGTTGCCGAGACGGGGGAGTTTTGGATATCCCCACCATCAGGACGGTAAGCGCGAATACGTCTACATTAGACACGGAATGCGAGCGGTAGAATTGGACTTTCGTCATTTATGAAACCATATCGTATGATAGTTGACAGGTGTTGCTTCCTTGGCATCGTTCGTTTCGTCCGTATGACATCAGCATTACGACCAGGGGACGTTAGAGCGCATTCCCCCGGGGGCCACGCGCGCGCCGGACCGGGTACCACAATTCTTGTGTAGTGCGTGTGGGGCACAAAACGAATCGACGTTCAACTTTTGTCAACATTGCGGGGTACAGCCGTTTCGGGGGCTTTTAGAGCCGCGTGTTCCCGGGGCCACCGTGGTCATCGATGCCGATCGACTGGAGGCACGCAAAAAAGCCGTCCAGGTCGCCTCCGCGACTACAGCCGGGCAACGCCGGAAATCCGCCGTGGCGGATAAGTTCGACGCGTTTCTGAGAGCGCACACAGAAGGACGTCGAGGGTGGGAGAGGGCCACCGACGCCGACGTACTTGGCTGGTTGTGCTCACGGTAACGGCATGAAGGTGGTTCATGCAGTCGATTATGTCGCGAACTCGTCAAGTTCGTTGGAGTCCTGTAGTCCGGGANAGAGCCGCGTGTTCCCGGGGCCACCGTGGTCATCGATGCCGATCGACTGGAGGCACGCAAAANCTCACGGTAGCGGCACGAAGGTGGTTCATGCAATTGATTGTGTCGTGATCGGGTCCAATTCGTTGGAGTCCTGTAGTCCGGGAAATACGTGTGCGAAGACATACGCGGCCCAAACATTGGACAAAGGATTCGTCGCGAAACTCAAGAGAGCCATGGTCGAGATATTAGCGAAGTCTGATCCGTGGGACGACAGGGAGAAGCGAGGTAATGCGGCCGATAGCGCGGCTGTTCGTCGGTACCTCTCGTACGCCCAAACCGAACAGCGCCGGGCGGGAGTTTCTGTCAAACAAGCCAGGCCCACGTTGGCCCCGCTACTTTTGCGCCTCGCNAGATATGCGGCCCAAACATTGGACAAAGGATTCGTCGCGAAACTCAAGAGGGCCATGGTCGAGATATTAGGAACNTGGGTGAGCGAGCGGCTCGCAGTAGAGACGTCGCGGCGTTTGTAGTCGCCTTCCACACGATGCAGCGGGGATTCGATTTGGCATGCGCATTAGCAGCACAGGTGTTGCGCCTCCCAGAAGGCCAAGGAATAATGTTCAACCTTCACTTTGGCAAGACGCTCCGCAGTTCGTCACACGCAGTCGTTGCTAAAAGGGATAAGAAGTGTAGCGAACTATGTCCAGTCCGAGCGGTACAAGAGTTTTTCATCGTCGCGAAGTCCGTGGGTTGTTGGGTTGGGTGAGTGGTACCTGTTTCCCGAGATCCAGTGAGATGGCTCCNCACTTTGGCAAGACGCTCCGCAGTTCGTCACACGCAGTCGTTGCTAAAAGGGATAAGAAGTGTAGCGAACTATGTCCAGTCCGAGCGGTACAAGAGTTTTTCATCGTCGCGAAGTCCGTGGGTTGTTGGGTTGGGTGAGTGGTACCTGTTTCCCGAGATCCAGTGAGATGGCTCCAGGGGGACGTCACAGTGGACCGCAGCTCGAATGACAGCGGCTCTGCAAAGTCAAATGCGGGAAGGCCGTTTGAACGACCACCACGGCTTGTATACTATGTACTCCTTTAGGGTAGGAGGAGCCGTTAGCCAGTCCTTCGCGGGGTCGGCCGTAGAAGCCCTTATGGAGCTAGCGGGGTGGAAGACGAGAAGGGTAGCCCAGCGGTACGTTGGCCCCATGATACACGGGGGGCCTCCTCCGCTGAGCGTCCGCGAGATCCGGACCGGAGGGAGCAGGAGCAGCGGTATATCCAAGCAGTGGATTTGCCCACGCAGGAAGGCTTCGCGGAGACGTTTGCTTTCGGGATTTAGACTAATGGCTATCGAAACTCGATTCACTAGTATATACGGAAGCTTGGGATACAATATCAGACGTCAGGCACCGACACAGCATGAATAGCCGAAATGTGAAGTATGGGTGGATCCCGCGCCGTGGCCGGAGGCCTCATTTCATCCCAAACTCTATATCGTTGACAACTATCCCCCAGTAAATAATGTCGAAATCATGGAACCGCGAAGGGGTTCTGCAGATGAGAACAGATTGCCTGCAGAGAAGACTTGGAGCGAGCACCCACTCGTGACAAGCCTTCCCAACCCTAACGGAGGGAGGGTACGGTAGGAAGAACAGCCGTCCCCACCCACCCAACTATGCTAGGTATTTGATTTGACAGGGGTCAGTATTCTGAGCGACTACCGCGTTGACGACACGGAGGGCGTCAACGCGGAGGTAGTAACCCTGGGTGGAGTCTCCGGGCTTTTCGTAACCGGAGGCCTCATTTCATCCCAAACTCTATATCGTTGACAACTATCCCGCAGCACAAAAATTTCGCAATGAATCCCGGGCGCACAATTGCCGTTCCAACTTCGCGTCGATGAATGCCGAAGACGGAGAACTAAAGCGGATGTTTGGTGACCATCTCTTGTCCGTCCAAGGAAGGTGACGTACCGTGCTTTTTTCTTTCATTATATTTCATCACTACCCCCCAAGTGTGTACATCTTCAACGAATGTATAAAAACTAATACACCGCGCACTTCACCGATGGACCTACAATGTTACTTTCTAAGGAGTTGATTATTTTTTGAAAATTTAACATCGATCTTTTCCGACGTCGCCCTTTCCATCCCCGAATAAGTTGCAGGACTTACCACTCAGTGAGGGAAAGCTCGCCTTCCAACGTTGGATGGCTACTGCACGATCCCAACTACGGCTGGCTACGGTGAACTCGATGAAGCTGTCATGACAAAGATACGGACGGCTTTACAACAGATTTCTTTCGCCGAATATTGGCCCTCTTACAGCTGCGATGAGCAACCAGTGCGTGCGATGTGGACCAAACACAGATACATCATATTCTTCCTTATGTTTCCAAGCGATCCTTTTTGCATCGAGATCGGTGAGCTGCAAGTAGGATTTTCGAAGCTGGTATGCGGTCCGATTCTGAAGCCAAACGACCCGTGCACACCCAAAAGTCATGAACGCTTGTCCGCGACTGCGTCTTCAGTCTTCCGCGCGGCCTCATTAGCGACGAAACGCCGCACACAGAACTCGTGGACACGCAAAAGGAATAGAGAGGGTCAAACAATAATCACACGCATAAACATGATAACCACCCCACCTTGACCTGTCGACGGCAGCAGGGTCGCACTACTTGTGGGGCGTAGAGCGAGGTAATGCAAAGTGGACACGCAGGCATGTTGCAGTCCAACAGGGTCTGGTGGTCAGCAGCGAAACCTCAGTGACGAACATGGAGGTCTTATCCAACTATGAAGTTTAGGTCACTTCGATGATGTAATGCAGCACCCATCAAGGTTTTTGTGTCCTTGTGTTTTTTGTCATTCGTATGCTGAGGTTAATGCGATCCACCCCTCCGTTTCGCTCCCCTTTCCTTCTCCACCTGCCACATGCTGCCATGCTGCCTGTTCGACTCAACTCTATCTTCCACCTCTGCTGGCTGCCCGGCTGCTGCAGTGCGGAGAGCAGTTCGCTCGCAAACCAGGTGCGTTGGGCGAGCTTGCAAGAACGGTCTTGCCTGGCCGATTGATTCATCACACGGAACCAAGTAACAATTATACTGCGGAAATGGTGAGAGAGTGAACGTGAAGACATTCGCTCATACCGTAGTCACTTCAAGCCCTATATCGCATTGTTGTCTCAGGCTGCAGTTTTTCTGCCGCACACGCTCCTCGTCGTTTTGCCTCAGTCAGCCTCTCTGGACCCGCCAACCCCAAGCGTCGCCCCGTTGTTTTCGAACCCATTCGACCAGCGTAGACTCCAAGGCTATCGTTTGGTTTTTATGCATATACAGGACTCCCCAGAACTTGAGAACCTCCTATGTTGGCTCATTTCTTCTTTTGGGTAACCTAACGTCTTTAAGAAAGGGTTCAAGTTCCTGTACTTTCATACTTCCAGGTTCTTAGGTGGCGTCGTGTTCTCTGTATGTAGCGATTGCCTTGTTTTCCCGCCGCTGAAATCCCTACCTTAGTTTTGCATACACAAGCTACCCCTGAATCCCTTATGCTTCTTCACTCATGTTGTGGCAAAGGTTTGCTCCTGACGACATTTCCATTTCCTCGCCGTCACGAGTTTTGCGTCCCTTCTCGTACCTGCCTTGTTGATTTGGCGTGGTCGCCCAGGCGCAAACCCCGCGTCTGCCCAATTCCACCGGTGCGAAAGCTGCAACAAGCCAAGCAAGTGCGGCATGCTCCTCGATGCCATACTGTGCTGCGATTCATGCAGCATTCAATGAGCGAGAGGGACGAAAGGAGTTAAAACAGTCATGATTTTTCGAGACCTGGGGGAAGCTGGCTCGCCTTCACTGTCGCCGACGATCGCTCTTTGATGGAGGGACGAGGCAGGGAGGGGGGTAGCCAAGGCCCAGTCGAGCAATCACTCTTCCTTGTCTGGGGACCAATATCGGTGCACCATCATCACTGCTGCACCATCCCTGCTATCACGAGGATGAAAACTGGCTGCTATGATTGCTAATTTTCAAGGGTGTGTTTGGTACGGTACATACCGAGGCGTACCAGCGGTATTATATTTCTGGTATACCGGTACCGAGATGTTCGGTACGTTTGGTATGGACTTCAATACCTTACCGAAGTGTTCGGTACCTTCGGTACGGACTTCAGTACCTTACCGAAAATATCGGTACGTTCGGAATGGACTTCAATACCTTGCCGAAGTTGTCGGTGCGTTCGTTACAAATACCGAGATGTTCGGTACAGTACCGGTATGAACTGCCATACCATACCGGGGATGCTCGGTACGTTCGGTATGGACTTGAATACCGTACCGAAAATACCGGTACGTTCGGTACGGACTTCAGTACCTTACCGAAGTGTTCGGTACGTTCGGTACGACGTGTATGCCGGTACCGGTGCCATACCGGTACCGAGCGTACCGGTATCTGGCTAATCGGGAAGTTAGGCATGACATTTACCCGATACCGCCACACACACGTACAGCACCAGCAGACCAGCAGCACAGCAGTGTACCGGCGTACCCTACTCAATCGGTACAGCGTACAGCTGGTGGTGCGCACCAGCACCAGCCGCCCTCATGAGCAACACACCACCCCCCCCTGCAGCAACAACGATGACCCCGCAGCTGGCGACCAAAGCTCATCATCGTCAGCTGCATCCTAAGGAAGTGCTCGGTTGGTGGGCGACCAAGGGCAAGAACCAATTCCCGACCCTGGCGCCTGTTGCCCAGCAGGTGTTCGGGAACCAGGCCTCTGCTGCGCAAATCGAGCGCGACTTCAGTGGTTGCGGTACCCTCATGACCTCGAATGGGAGCCGCACGGACACGTACTGGTTGGAGATGGTTATGTTCCTCAAAGCAAACTTCGATAGCATCCCCGCGTACGGTGTCATCCCCATGATCGCTTCGAAGGATATCCGCTCGTGTCTTCCCGGCCGGTTCTCGGGGCAAGACACGGACTTTGTTGCGGCTGAAAACACCTTCGACTTTCTGAATAACACGGAGGCGCCAAACGTCGATGGCCTTACCGTTGGCATGTCCTTAGTTTAATATCGAGAAACATCTGCTCTGATACAATGACGTTATATCTTACCCTTTTCTGGTTACTTGTCGCGTGGGGGCACACGTTTCCCACGTTTCCTAGTGTCCGTTCGGTACTTGTCCTTCACTTGGACTCAGTTTGAAATCTATGTTTTCGCCGGCCGCTATTGTTTCGATTTTGCAACAGGGCAATTCCCTCTTGAATTTTTACTGTCGTACAGACCCTTGGAAGTTCAAGTCCTTCGTCGTGTGGTCTAGGTTGGTTGCTTTGTTTTGTTGGACTCGCGCGCGTAATAAGAGAAAAATAGGAGTCCAAAATCAAATCATAATTCTAAAACTGATGATAACATTAAAATTATACTCCGTATTCAAGATGAAGACTCGTGTTATTTTATTTTTTGTTTTGCTGTTCTCTCCTGCCTTCCATTTTCAATAGGGAGAGTCTCGGATTCGGATTGACTCCGTACCATCTTTGTTAGGTCTTGCTGTTGTACGCACACGCACATTCCTGATGAGCAATATCAAAATTGATATTGCATGTAAGTATTGGGGCGTATTGCGTGTAATATTGTAATATTGAGGCGACGCACGGGAGAAATACCGGACAAATACCGATATCGCCGGTACGGTACCGGTATGGACTGCCATACCATACCGGGGATGCTCGGTACGTTCGGTATGGACTTGAATACCTTACCGAAGTATTTGGTACGTTCGGTACGGACTTCAGTACCTTACCGAAGTGTTCGGTACGTTGGGTACGATGTAAATACCTTACCGAGAATACCGGTACCGTACCAAACACTCCGTTGCTTAATTTTGTTGCTGCATATTGTAGGTTAGGTCTTGCCTTCTTCCGTTCCTCCTGAAGGTGTACCGTGCATACGATAGCGTAGGTTTGATGAGGGGATAGCGAAGGTTAGGTGTCGATATATCTTGGAAAACAGTATTTGAAAACACGGACACAGGGAGAATGTAGGATAATGGAAACAACTGATCTGACTGATAGTAGTCGTGAGAGGCATGACCTTGGAAGAACTTGTAGGGGGCGAGGAACACAACATGCATAATTTGGTGGAGGCGCCTGGGTGACTCTGTAGATCACGGCAAAAGGATTATCTTGCAGAGGTAGTACGTAGAGGCTATACGTTTTTCTTGAAGGTGGTGAAAGTAAACAATGTTGTTCTTGTTTGTAGTATGCTTGATTTGTCGTGCCTCCTTTCGTGGACCGATTGTTCTTGGTTTGTTGGGCTGCGTACGGAGTTGGTGCCAATGATTGCATCTTATTTCCGATTTTACTACATTTCCTCCCTTTTTTTTCCCTCTCCCTGTGTGCCTCTCTGGGTAGGGTATGTAATGAGACAATTGGGGGAGGCGGGGAGGCGTATCACCTCGTACCATGCAAGTTATAGCCAGCCAGCTCCTCTATGCGCGTAGGTATGTACCAAATGAAGCAGAATATTTTTTTCCGGTGTCATGGACGGAATACTCTCGATTCCGGGGGACTTGAGATATTTTTTCGGTTGTGTTTGGTCAGGAGCAATGTTCTCTCTTGCCCTTTGCCGTGATTCTTACCATCGATGGCAGAGTAGCTCCGAAGGAGCCCAAACGTTCGTTTTGGAGCATGTTTTTAGGCACCGGGTAGGATTTATTCAACAAGATTAAGTGCAGGTTTGGATATTCTAGACGAGGAAAACCTCCGCTACTTTGATGAAATGAATGTGAAATGGTTTCGGGGGACATCAACCCCTTGCATGATAATCTAGACTAACTGCCCCACACACGATTCGGTCCACCCCTGTTGGGGGGGGGGAAGGTTTGGTAGGCAAAGGCTGATGGCTGTGATTTTCTTTTTCGCACGTGGTGAGCAATAATCAAGGTGTTCGGACGGCCATTCCTTCTGCTGTATCTCGGATCCGTGTCAAAGGAATGTGAGCACCCTTAACCCCAACGCCTCCATTAGTGCCATGTCTTTGGGGTCAACCTGCTCACATAAGCACCCAAGGGGTTCGCATATGTCAGAAGGTCCTAGTAAGAGATCGGGACGGTTTTCAATGTCAAGAGAGCTCTAGTGGCTGTTGCGTGGTTCTTCGTGCTGCTTCTATTTTCCTTTTTTGTCGTCAACGCCGGGCAGGAACCTTGGTCCATAGGCCACATCGGAAATACTCTATAGAAGTAGGGTGGCGTTCATTTGACAATACAAGGAAGCTCGTGGTTCTTACAGGGTTTGGCTTTCGGCTGCTTGTAGTAGTGGGAGAAAAATATGGTCACTGTTGAGGCTTGAAAAGTTTTTCATGAAAGGCAAGTATGAAAATGGTCCAGCAAACCACCCGGCGTGAGAAGTACCAGACGGCAGCGCGTACAACCTCAACCTTCACCCCCCCCCCTCCCCGCCCCCGGTGTTTGCCATCGGGGTTGGGTTTTCGTCGCTTGGCAACGACGTTGTAAAACAAGCCGCCCTCCCCCTCGCCGGTGTTTGCCATCGGGGTTGGGTTTTCGTCGCTTGGCAACGACGTTGTGAAACAAGCCAGTTCACTTCGTGAACTCGGCAACCAGGTATTTTTTTACCTCCGGTTATTTTTTTTGGCGGTAACCATAATGTTGGTCGAGTAGATCATGTTGTGCGGGATGGAGAACCCTCACTCCGCGCAAGGGGGATGATCGCACCACGTTG
>CACKRE030002677.1:105573-120482 GCA_902602495.3 Ectocarpus sp. CCAP 1310/34 | reverse complement strand
GGGGGGGGGGGGGGGGGGGGGGGGGGGGGGGGGGGGGGGGAGGGAGTTGCTCGTTTCAACATCATATGCAGGTGTGGCACTTCCAACATCCAAGCTTGGGACAAAAAATCAGCTCAAGCGAGAGGACACAATCGACCATCTGAAAAGCAGGCCCGGTTCGAGAACGAAGACAGGATTGGATTGACGATGTTGACGATCACATCCCACTGGCGTCGCTTTCGGAAGGAGCCCTTCCTAGACAGTCCTCGGCCCTCTTTGAATAAGTGATCGTCCCCAAAGCAAAGAGAGCAGCCAAGACAGCGAGGGATCCAGCGGCGTCGATTCTGTCCTACAGACGGTTGATCCTTCCGGTGGTGTCCAACCAACAAATTCGCCATCAGTCAGCTACATCCACGCCCCCCTTTGCCCGACCATCTGCACTGGGCAGGTTGATTGCTGGAGAGGGGGCGAATGGACCGTAACAACGGCAACCGGCAGAAACAAGCACGCGATTTGATTGGTCGAAAATGCATGTCCTGGTCGACGCCAGTGTGAAAATACGGAACCAATCTCCTCGACAGAGGTTGGGGGGATGGAACCCATTTAAAACGCATTCAACTTGTAAGTAATAACGCATGCCATTCGCGTCGTCATCGATCGAAACCACGTGCATCGGACAGTCATTCGTGGACGATTCCACGTAGACGTGCGTCATCATTTCGAGAACAACAAACACCACGGGTGAACGCACACCATGCATGGCAAGCATCGTCTATCTAGTTTTGTGTGCCTAATCTGGATGCAAAATGAGTCACTTTCGCCGCCACCTCTGCTGCCACCACCTAATTGTCACCGAAGCTTTTCCAGACCGCAGTCAGCCTACACCCTCACCTTGCAACCAAGCGACCACATAAAGGGAAAACGAAAATGCCTTCCTCTTCCCTCGCTGTCTCAGGGCCGCCTTGCACCATTCCAAACAAACGAACTCCGTCTAGACGCGAAACAGGAACACACATAGAAAACTCACGTGTCCAAGTATCTTGCTTGGCTGGTCAACGGCCACGTGCACGATGGCCCGAGCGGCGAAGTCCACGGGGGTGACGTCAATTTGCCAGGCAACCCCCTCCGGTACGCAGCCCAGGTCGAGACAGCCCTGTTGCCGACCAAAGCGCGACAGCGACAACAAACGAATCACCGCCAAATGGTAGCACCACCGGCGATCACAACATCGGCAAGGGTTGGGGCGAGGGACACAACAGCCAGGGCGAAAGAGTGGGTTTGGCTTCATCGCTGGGGATGAATTGGGAAAAAAAGTATGGTCACACGCCCTATCTAGCTAAACGAGCAAAACATCTCCTTAGCACGTGTACGAGCTACTGTAGGGGTTGCGTACACTTCGATGGTAAACGGAAGATGATAGAAGAGTAGCCACAAACAAAAGACGTGTCACGAACACGCCGTGTGCCCCTGTAGTCGATGTCTATAGTACCCGCCGGCAGCAACTTGAAACTACACAAGACACTGCTCGACACCACGGTACAAGCCACATACAATGGTACATACCATGGTACGGTAGGATAGAACTCCCGTGGAACGGGACGGAACCCGTCAGCCACCAACTCAAGTCATGTCCTGAATGGACTGCGACCATTGCAACAACCATGAACAGGTGCAAGAATTCTAGAACCATTTGATCATGGGTTGAAACTTGGGAATATTCGATAACGACGTCTTCCGCAATCGCTTGTTTCAGGTAACAGACCCGTCGAAAGAATGAACACTGCAGGCAGCGGCAGAGAAGCCATTCTTTCGTGTGAGCATACAAGAGCCATCAGCAACAACAACAACAACGCATGTGCAACATCAACAGAAACACAGCAGCACAGCCACCATGATCAGCACCAGCACCAGCACCGGCACCAACAATCAGCGGCGGCAGCACCATTACCACCACCACCAACAACAACACACCTGGAGCAGCATGTAGATGAAGTCCGAAGGGTTCCACGCCCCTGTTGTCGCAGAGGGGGACATATTCCCAGGCCTCAAGATGCTTACGGGGAGTCCCCTTGACCTTGCTTGCATGCACATCTGCTCCGCTACCCACTTGCTCTGCCCGTAGCCGTCGCTCAGCTCTTTCCACTGTTCGCTCATGTCGGCGTCTTCCATGAACGTCTTCGTCGCTTCACGCAACGTGAACGTGCGAAAGTTTTTTAAAAGACGACGGGGGGTAGTGGGCGTCAATGGCAGCAGTCATGTACAACAGCAGCAAACACCACTGCAACGAAAATCGCAACACAAAAACAAATGGCGACGGCAACAACAAACAAACATCACGAAACAGGGAAGCAGCAGCAGAACAACATAAACAGCAACCACGACCACCGCATCAACACCTCAGCACAAACAACAACAGAGACAGCAACAACCACGAGTTAGTAGCAACAAGATCAACAACAGCAATTGCGTTACGGTTGGAAGAAATGCATATCCTATCCTACCCGATCCTCTACTGTCGCTCGTTTCTTCTATACTGTACCGGAAGAGAAGGGGAAAACGCCGTTCGTGGAAACGAAGTGAACAGGCTTCACGCGTGTGCCGAAGGCGTTCGTAACCGCCAAGCGCAACACCTCCTGTTCTCCGCAACACAGCAATAAAGAACACAAAAAAACGAAAAAAGAGAGAGAAAAAACACCAGAGCCTCGTCAGGATGCGAAGGAAATCTTAAGCAAGAGGAGCGAGCGTCCTTCATGTGTCGGCCTTTGAGGAACAGGACATGCCATATTCACTCCGACGACATCCATAACGACATCGACACCGACATCGACACGATAGGGGCAGCAAACAAACGTGGGATGTAGTCACTGTTGGTGGAGTTTAGTTTGACCGCACCGTGTCTTGTTGTACCGTCCGAAGTGCAACCCACCGTGTTCTTCGTCACCACCACTCATGTTTCCTCCTTGACATTATCGTAGTTGACACAAGATTCAACAACGCCCCTGGACCGATCGTCAAAGCTCGATTACAATGCTCCACAGCAGAAAGAGTGTAGGAGATGAAAATGACAATGGCGTTGGAACCTACTCGTCGAGAGCTTCCCGAACACGTGTGGTTTGATGGATGCACCATCTTCGTCGTGGAGTAATCGAGCCTTGAAATCGGTCGAGGTGTGTGGCGTCTTTTGCCGCCTACGGTGCTGGGTGTGTCGAAAGTTGCACAAGGGTAGGATGAGCGACACCCAGCGGCACGATAGCTCTCAAGTACAGTAGGGACGGGAGAACCTATTTACCACAGCAGTCAAGCCAAGTGCAAAAGACTCCTGTCACAATTATACTAACCCTATCCCCAACCGTAACCCGATGCCTGATAGTGCGCGCGCGTGGCAATCCAATAGCAGCTTGGTCAACAATACATGTACAGCGGAGGGCGCCAGCTCAACACGGCAGCAGTAGATGGATGGTGGAGATGGGTACCTGGGTGCCAAGCACGTTAACGGCCTTTAGCGACTGGTAGGAACGGACAAGGTTGACCGAGGCTCCGCTGTGGATGATGGAGTCCAGCTCGGCGGCGAGCATCTGTTGATGGCAATATCATTGGTACGACAGCTTAGGGTTGTTAGAGCGAGCACCTGTTGATGGCAATAGCATTGGTACGATAGCTTAAGGGTAGAGCGAGCATCTGTTGATGGTAATATCATTGTTACCGCAGATTACGGTTAGGGTTGGGTCAGAACAGCCCAAATATGGGCTATGCTAGAGGCGGTGCGCTGAACAGATCCAGTTTTCACACATAGCACTGACTTAGTCCAGAACAATGAAGAGGTAGGACTAGCGCGAACTGTGTCCACTGCCGTTCTTGATACAGGGTAAGAGCGTGTCAAATCGAAGTAGAGGGCACGTTCATCCATCAGGGCAACTCGTGCACCAAAACCAGCGTTCGGCCTACCGCTGCAGGGGCCTTAACGTTAACATAACCATGGGCCACATCATTTTCGCACCCAAGTCAGTATACTTTGGCGCGCGATGAATCTTGAAGGCTAGAAAGGTGCCAACTATCAACACATTGTGGTGTGTTTCTTCACTCGCCTTGAAGGACATGTCGTCGAGTCCAAGCAGCGGTCTGGACAAGTCCCCCGGGACAGCAACGACCCTATCCATTCCCGACAACACCTCTTTGTTGTCCAGCTTGAACCTGAGGGAGGCCAGGCCATGAAAACACACAAACAAAGAAGTAAAGCCTTGGGAGTATGACATCGTGCGTTGGTCATTGCAGTACCAGGCATCCAGTTTGCGGCATACAACTTGTGGTCAACGAAATACGCTCCTATGCATAAGGAAGTCGACTAAGAGGAACTGGAAAGAGGTGAGAAGGGTGTTTCACCAGTTTCAAATGTGAAGGCAGGTGCGTCATCATCCTCCGCTTCCTCATCAAATGTGCGAAGCATTGTGAAATATTCGAAGTAGATACGAATAACACCAGCACCAGCACCAGTGGGACACGTCACCAGGAAGAAAATATATAATGTCCCGCCAAAAGGCGAGGCGTGCGGCACGTGTCGCAACGTCGTGCGGGTACTTGTTCCTCCGTCCCCTTCATCACCTCCAGATTGCCTATTCCCAACTGGCCACAACTCGTTCGATGGGTCAACCCAGCCGCGCTTGAAAATCTACTCGTGCCTCGCAGAAATGTCAACCCGGCCCGTCCCCGCTACAATATGCCATGACACAAGCATGGGTCTGCGGCAAATACCGCACTACCGCCCCTGCAAAAAAACCCTCTAAACAGGAGAAAACATGCACTGTAACTTTATACGCACCGTACAAAACACATGCTATGAATGAATACACACAGCACACCACCAAATCCAGTACTTCCTCACATGGTGAGGGTGTCCTCGAGGCGTCGGAGTGCTTCCTCCTTGTTTCCGGCCCTGACCAGACAGAACACGTCCACGTGGGTGTCCCTAAGCAGAGACGCCAGGATGTGCACCCCCAGGAAACCGGTGGCTCCGGTCAGGAGGACTCGCTGGGGAGGCCGAGACGCCTTCGAGGCTCGGAAACGCGAATACCTGTCACATCCATTATCCATCATCCATCATGCATCAGCATCATGCGCTAATCAGGCGTTTCCAGACACACCAGGAGCACGTTCAAGAATGGGAGAGCTATAATTGGTTGCTGTAATTCTCAGGAGCAAAAAACAGAAAGAGCCGTACAGTCGGAGAGACAGGACAGTATCGGGTGGAAGAAGCAGCGTGTGTGGGTCCCAGCGGTGTGTACAGTGTGAGGAGAGTGGGTTCTTCGAGGGAGCTCGCCGAACCAAGAGGTGTGGAGGCATGCGATACATTCGTTTGTGGCCGTCGAGGAGAACTGCCCCACACGTCAGTTCATTACAATTGGGACGGGACATCGTCAATCTCGGTTTGTGGTTTGGATTGGTTTGGCTTGTATCAGGCATTGGTCACAGACAACAACCGCGGATGGATTGTGAATGTTGTGTCTGGCGTGACGTGTGGCAAATGCATCCAGAGATGACTGAAAAACTAAGAAACGCAAATGCATCATCCCTCAAGAGCAAAAAATTTACAATTTTATTTTCGCTCACACAACCGATAACAGAGAAAAGAGAATAAAAGTATGCTAGCCATCGCTCAAAGCATGAGCAACTCAGAAGGGAGGCCTCATTTCCCACTACACCTGCTCATTTTTGACTAGCATCACAATTAGTCTGACATCTTGACCACGCCTCGTAAAGATAAAGCCGATTCACGGCTCTGATATTGACCTATTTCTGGGTCGTTCACCCTGCTGCCATCCTCCTCACGCATTAGCCTTACCCGATCTTTCGCGTCCCGGCGGGGTAGATGCTCGCGTCCAGCCTGCTAGCCTCGGCCTCAAGATCAACCACCTTGACCGCGGCCGCCGTAGCCGTGGGCGCCTCAACCCCCTCGACAGCCTGCACCACCCCGCGCGAGCCGTCGTGAAGTACCACCGGAGCAACAGCTTGTGAATTGGAGATACCGGCCGCCTGCAGGCCCGGTACGATGGACGGCGTTCCCGCGATCGTTCCTGAGAGCTCCTCGACGATCTTGGCCATCCCCTCCATGGAGGGCCATTCGATGAGCTGCGGAATGGTGACGGTCACCCCTGCCTCGCGGGAGAGGGCGGCGGCGAGCTTGGCCAGCAGGAGTGAGTGGCCGCCGAGATCGAAGAAGTCTGCCTTAGGGGAGAAGGAGGACTCGCACCCGGCCTCCAGGACGCTGGCCCAGGCCTTGCCGACCGCCCTGCGCCACCAGTCCGGAACAACATCCAAAGTTGGAAGAAGGGTAGACGAAGCCAAGGTACACCGGGACCTACGTCCCTTGTCCGTTCACGTGTGTCCTTTGCACGTGCCGAACAGGAGGGACGTGTGCTATGGTACAGGCAGGCCATGGGTTTCAAGGACGCCATGGGAACAATATAAAAACCTGCGTTTGCTGCTATTACCCCGGGCGCGTCCTCTGCTTTATCCGGTGAAATGGCCGTCTGTCTTCGTTTCCAATGGACGGGCACGCCTCATAGTAAGATCAAGACACCGAGCACAAAGCAACCGCCGCCTTACCTGAGCGCGGGCGTGGACAAGATCGCCGCCGCACGATGCCCGCCGCCACCGCCGCCGCCCTCTTCCATATTTTTCGACGCGGTCATCTCCGAGTCTAGCTTCTCCGACAGCTCCCCTAGCGTGGGCCTCTCTATGATGGAGGGGATCGACACTTCGGCCCCCATGTCCTTGAGCAGTCCCGCCGACAGCTTTGCGAGGAGGAGGGAGTGTCCCCCTAGCTCGAAGAAGTCTGAGGACGGTGTGATGGTGGCTTCGTCCACCTTCAAGAGGCGAGCCCACAGGCGGGCCACCGACCTTCGATGTCAATGAGAGTCAAGAGCAAGAGAAGAGATTTGACACGATGAGCTTCATAAGATCAAATCACACCAGCTACTTTTTGGCTTACTGTGCAACACATTTCTTGTGGGATCCTGGCCACCTTCCGCTCGATGTATATCAGCCGGTTCCACATGGGGAATTTGCCGCCATTGTGACAATTGAATGTATCCACATACCTCTGCGTGGACGTGAGTACTGGCACGTCAGGCGCATGCTCCTCGTTCTCCTCCGCCATCAACAGCGAGCCCGGGCTGGGTTTGGTTGGCGCCGGGTCTTTCGTGTCCCCAGCGGGCAAAACCGCATCGCCTTCATCCTCCGCGTACTGGTCGTCATGCGCACAGCTGTAGGGCACGAATCGCACCTTCACACACACAGAAAGAGAAGGAGAGAGAGGGAGAGCAGCACCAGCACGTGATATAGAGGGAGGGAGGGGGTTCCAAGTGAATGGAGTTGGCACACCACAGTACAGAGGAGCACACACGACAAGAGAGGAGGAGCACATGAGGTATGTGTGCGTTATTGAAAATAGGTTACACTTTGCGAACCGATGACCAATGAAAAAAGTCAGTCTTACAGCGGGGCAGAAAAACAAGTCTCACGAGAGCTACCGCTGGTGAATTAAGCCCACGAACATTTTTTTGAACGGAAACATTAATAAACGTCTGTGTGTCGCGTTTCTCCTGTTTGCCCCCGCCTGATGCATGCAGAAGAAATAAGCCAACACAGACTGAACACGCAAAATACCGATCGCCGGCGCTCCAAAATCGCTTCTCATTCTCACCACTTATAGGAAGCGACTTACAGTCTAGCTGGTCTACCATCTACTACGCTTACCTCTGCGTGGCCGGTCTTGGGAAGTTTCTTTTTGTCGGCCTTACCGCTGGCCATGTTGATCGGGATCGCATCCAGGAGAATGCACACGTGAGGCACTGCGTAAGGTGGTAGGCGAGACTTGAGGAACCGCTTGATCGAACTGGCGCTGGGGAGCTGCAAGGGTTGTGTGAGCGATAGCGATAGCGGTAGTGACGTCATCCACGACGACGATCAGAGGCAAATTGCGACAGTCAAGTCGGGAAAACAGGGGCGGGCACACGACCGGTGTACGTGAGAACATGAATGCAAAGGGTATATGAAAACATCAGCAGGGTGCTCGAGTACGTGAGTAGGGTACACGAGAACGTGATTGGGGTACAATGGAGGGGGTACGCTGTGCGAAGGGTCAACTAGCACGGGGTGGCGGTCTCTTGCAAGAATGTGACGAAGACGACCTTGCTCTCGTGAGGTTGACGTGAATTGAAACGAAGAGTGGTGTCAACAAGTCAATTGGCCCAAGACGTGAACAAGAAAAGGAGTGAATGAGTGAAATATACCGGCCGGGGACACGAGAGACCAGAGACGGTGAGTGCTGCAAGGAATAAAACTATGATAGCAACCGACTTTCGATAGAGTATGATGGAAATGAAAAAAGGTCACTCTGCAGAAGATCAGTGGAATCAAGAACAGAAAACAAACGGAGTAAGCGAGGTTTGGGCGGAGGATCATACTCCGACATTTGACGTTGGTCAGGCGTTTCAGCAAGAAGAAGGCAGCGATGCTGGTGGCGGGGGCAAGGGTTTGGGGAGGGGATTGAAAGCGGGAGGGGAACGGATAAGAAGCAAATCGATAATACCTGAACAACCCATTTGGGTGTGACAAAAATCTTGCTTACGATCAGTACTCGAACACCAAATTTATTGAACACAATAACCCTCGAATTGGCGCATTCTCCCAAAGGTGGGAGGGCAACACGTGTACCACCTCATGCCCACCACCATCACAACCGTCATGATCACCGATATCGCACCTTCTCCCAGCTGTCCGGCACGATGTACGCCACGAGCTTCTTGTCCATGCTACCTTCCGCACCTTCCGTCATGACGATCGCCGTCGACACCAAGGGGTGCTCCGTGATGGCCGCTTCCACAGCGCCGATAACCACAGAGTAGCCGCGTATCTGGATGCGTAACGTAACGTCGTTTAGGAGAGCAAGAAGGGTGCCCGGTTTGAGGAATAGATCGATGTGGCCCCAAGATCTAGCATGGTACGGACACACTCACACACGCAAGGTAGAACACCTGCCACCTGGTCATACTGCTGAGATAGAACACACATGCGCACGCACACCATCGCAAACGCCTCGCCCGCTCTCCTGAAATAATCGCAACACGGTTTATGCGTTGGATGGGGGCATAACTCAATCACAGCTACTACCAAATGCATATCCGCACACGACTATACGACACCGGCAGACAAGCCGATGAATCCTCATGTACATACAAACAGGCAAAGGCTGCTACGCCGATAAACTAACTGACAGTCAGGTGAGGACAACAACAACAACAACAACAACAACAACAACAACAACAACCATAAACCACAAACGTGGCGGCGTCCCTGACCTTACCTTCACCATGAAGTCACAGCGCCCGATAACCTCGATGCTGCCGCTGGGCAGGTATCGGCACCTGTCTCCGGTGTCGTACATACGCTCGCCTTCCCTTCCCGCGGCCTCGGCAAAAGGGTCGGGCACGAAGCGCTCGGCGGTCCTCTCGGGCATGTTGAGGTACCCGATCGCCAATGTGGGACCCGCTATCCACATGCGTCCTGGCACGCCAACAGGCACCTGCGGCGAAATGAACCAGGAGTCATGAGAGGGGGTCGTGGTTCACGACGGGGAGAAGGCCGAAAGATAAGAAAGGGAGTGCTAGGGTCAGGGGTAACGGTGTTGTTCGAAGGGAGGAAAGGAGAGAGGACGGCTATGTTTATACGACGGAGACTCTGTTACACCTCCTGCGTGTATGCTTGGGGTATGCCTTAATCGCATTCGGTGGGGCGGGCGACGGTGATGTGGGCCGTTAGTCACTACGGTGTGTGTGAAAATGGTAGGTGATAGAACAATGCTCATGGACCACGGAACACAGACAAGGTGTTGGGAAAATAGCAGCAACACCATCACCAACAGCAACACGAACAAGCAGAAGCAACGGCAACAGCAGAAGCGGTAACGATTCCAACGACTTACATGCTGCAACTGCTCGTCCAAGATGTAGGCCCGCACGTTAGGCACCACCTTCCCGCAGGGAGCGTACTTGGGGCTCTCGTTCACGTCAACCTGGTCGAGATTGCAGAAGCTGATGTCATGGCACTCGCTGATGGAGTAGAGGTTCTCCATGTGGCAGTCGGGCAGCAGAGCCTTGAACTTGTTGCTGTATAGACGAAACAAAGTGGAGAGAAGGCAGCGGGAGAGGATTGAAATACGAAGACAATGCCGTGCGGTGTCTGCGTGCTCGAGGCGAGGTCCTGGAGAATCGCTGGGCTAGTTGTTGCGCAAGCGTTCATTCCGGAAAAGCTCAAGTCAAGCCCGCCGAAAGACAGCGAAGCAACGACACGCATGAGAAACGTAACAAGACACCAAGACACCGGGGGGGTGGAAGAACCCTTCACCGACGGTGCCCCCTCGTGTGGCTCAACCGCCCCCCCCCCTCGAAAAAACACGGCGAACTCGGGCGAAAGCAATTACCAAACTCCAACCAACCAGAATCTACGTAAAGTGCTTGGCAGGGACATGCTAGTTCGGTGACCAGAGCGAATGAACTCTAGCCTCGCCCAGCCCTTACCGTAGCTCGATCGTGACAACCTCTCCGCACAGCCAGACGATGCGCATGGTCTTCATGCACTCCTTGAGGTCCTGGGGCTCGCATTGGTCGAGCACTAGCTGTAGGAGGGACGGCGTGAAGAGCATGCGAGTGATCTTGTTCTCTCCGAGGTACTTGAGCAGCCTGCTCAAGTCCAAGACGCCGTCAACGTGGGTTTCGACATGGCGTGGATGACCCGCCCAAGGAGGGAAGGCATCACCCACGGACGAAGGAAATTCAAGAAACAGGGCCACGGGCGATTGGTTGATCCGGCAATCCAGGGATATCAAACATGAGGGTGGAAGTTGCATCATCGCGTCATCACATGAAGGCAATGTTGCCCAAGGGATTGTTTTACGGCCGTCTCCTATTACCACACCACACGCCACAGCACACCGAAACGTACGATGGGCGGTTAAAACAACCCACCGGCTCAGGTGTTGTTGAGCACCGACAGCCTCAAGACGTTTCAACACGTGGGCCGTGTCGCTCGCTGCGCGAAAAATTTGACAGTAAAAAAACTAAAGTCAGACTGTCGTGAATAATGGTCACACCCCCGACAGTTACACCGTCACCATCATCACAACGTCAACACATACTTGTACACATACACGGTCTACACACGGATCATGACCTATAGAAGCATATCCTGTTTTCAGCTGCACTGAGACTGCCGTCTTTTATGGGTCAGAGCGCGGTCGATTCAAATCACACACACATGCACGCACACACGCCGCGCCAGTTCGGGCCAGATTATGGCACACGAGATTACCTGGGGGGGTCGTATATGTGATCGTCCGGTATTACGTACAGCGGAACCGCGACACCGCCGGCGCTCTCCATGCCGCCTAAGAGCGGCCTCAGCAGCTCCCAGACGAAGAAGACGTGGCAAGCCTCCCTGTCGCCCTCGCTGTAGGGGAAGTTGACGAGGCGATGGTGGTACGAGTGGACGGCCCCGCGGTGGGGGCAGCAGATGCCCTTGGGCGCGCCCGTGGTTCCAGAGCTGTGAGAGCGAGAGATTCCGACAAGCGGAGGACATTGGTAGGTCAACTAGAGTGGTAGGTCATGGCAGGCACTGCTGTGGGTTTAGACGTGCAGGTGGCACGTGTTGTTCACGGACAGGAGTCACCCTAGCCTTAGGCCGAACTGCATGCTCTTGTTGATGTTGTCGTGCTTGTCTTCACCACAAAAAAATCCGTTCAGATGCCTGCCTACAAGTACAGGTAGCTCAACAGTATTGGTCCAACTGACGTGGACGATCTTCGGTGGTCACAGGCGAAATGCACACAATAGGCCGTTTTTATTCCATGTCCGGCCTCTGGCTTCTCTGACTTACTTTGACTATTGGTGTACAATACGATCGTTTCTGGCAGGACTAGGCTAGAAAATGTTTTCCGATTGTCACTACAGTAGAGAATGCCTTTGTGTGCTCACAATCATGACAATGCATGCGGAATTTAGATAAAAGTATAACATGAGTACTTCAGACCGGACAGGACACTCAGTCGCACATCAATACCTCATAACAACGTAGGCGAGGTCGTCCGGCGAAGGCAACGCGGCATCCTGTGGCACGGGGGGAGCTTCCCTAGCAGTCTTGATCCACTCCCCGTCATCATCCATGCACAGGGTGGCTTGCCAAGAGGGCAGACGATCCACCACGCTCGACTATCGTAACAAATGCAGTGTTATGAAAACGCAATCCATACAGCAGTACCATGGAAACCGGGGGTGGGGGCGGGAAGGAAGAAACAGAGTGGGTGCAGCAGAAAGAAACGCGATACAAATGGAAAAAAAAAATGGACTAGGAGGTGAGCAGGCACACACCCAACTACTGTAAAAGGGGAACGCGGCGAGTCATCACGCATGAAAGAAAAAGTTGTCTTTACCAAAGGTCAAAGGAACTGACAGCCGTACCGGACCTATGCATACGACGGGTGTATGCACAAAACACACCAAATAATTGTCTGCAGTGTTCGTGAAAGCCCAATCGGCAGGGAGTCCGGGTGGCTTGGCATGCACCAAGCCAAGACAAGATGACAAACTGAGTGGTGCCACTACGACATAAACCTCTTTGATGAGGTCACACCACAAGACAAGACAAAATAAACCACGAGGGGCCACAGTCCGGGGACACGCGACACGCGACAATCGCAACATATGTAGCTCAAAAAAGTGAAAGAACACGGTTGCTCGAGGGGAGAACAAGACAAGACAACATAACACAAGGACGTAAAGGTCGCCATGAAGGGACAAGGCAAGGAAACGTGAAGCCAAATACGAGTATGCCGTGATACTAGACTACACACCAGCGTAGGTGGCAACTCACACTGGGAAGGGAAACGCGTGCAGTCGAGCATGACTCGGCACCCTCAAAAAGATTAAAGGTGACCCAACGCAGGGCCTGAAGCAAGCAAGGGCAACGACAACACTCAAGGCCCGATCCCCTCCTGAGACGCGCGCCCGATAATTGCGTGATACAAGGAATTCAATAGCTACATGGCTGACCGACAAGGAAGATGGACGGAGGTACACGTACATTGCTAGCCCAAGAAACGCACCTGTGTGAGGACCATGGGGGGCTTGACCTGCTTCATCACCCCTTCCAGGAGGTCGGCCGGATAAACCAGCTCCAGCGGCATGTACGCCCCCGTGGCCTGTGTTCATTTTTAAAAAATATTTGCGGTTTCGCGCATCCCAAAAGGAACCAGACCGGGGCGACACAACAAGGGGGGCAACTTTTTTACTTTCGAAGAGGGATGGGGGGTGGGGGGCGGGAGAATGGTCCTCATTTCCGTCATTTGGCCTTAGCCCCATGTACCTGGAGAAACAGAGGCGAGATCGATGACACGCCGAAAGAGGAAAATTCGCCAAAGACGCCCGCAACACCCGAGCGTCATTGTAGCACGCGGCAGTGGAGTTGTGGCTTACTCTTATCCATGCACACAGGTGGAAGCTCTGCCTTGCTGATCATGATTGGTCACGCGCATGACGTGACGTCATGAATCTCACGCAAATAAAAACGCAGAAAAGACAGGGGAGGAGAACGCAAGCAACATTGACGCCCTGCCTAATTAGCACGGTGCCCGTGGGACACGCTACGCACGCCAGTGTCTCGTACATGACTAGGGCTTCCGAATGGTGGCACGTGCAATGAACACGTTTTGGTGATGTCGGCAAAACTAGCAGGGGCGCGACGGTGCATGCGCTAGCTCTGTAGGCGGGTATCTAGTGTACCTTGTGGGCGGCGATGTAGGCGAGGGCGAACTCCGTCCGGTGGTCCATGAAGATGCCCACGGTAGACCCGACTCTGACTCCCTTGGAGTAGAGCCATCCGGCGAGAGCATCGGTGAGATCGTCCACTTCTCCGAACGTTAACGAATCACCCTGGCGATCCGCGTTCAGAGCCGGATACGAAGGGGGGGGTGCGAGTGTAGTGTATAGAGAGGTTACGAGAGAGGGTTCAGGGTTAGCTTTTTGGTGCTGTAGGCCAAATGCATAGGGTTTGTACAGGGGACCACGAAGTGAAGCAAAGACGAAGATCATCACTGTGGTGCTGCACCCTCGTCCGAAATTGCATGATTGTGTTCTTCGTACCTGGAAGCGTGTGTTCTTCCTTCTCCTCGTACATGGAAGCGTTGTATGCTGGTGTTTGTGTCCGCTACATTCAGAATCGCACAGTATTTTCCAATCAGGCAAGGAAACGAATGGACATCCATGGTCACAGCTCACCCAAACACAGGTACAGCCACAATGTATGTACCCAGAGAACAAAGCCCTGAGCACTTGGGAAGAAACGATCCGAAAGTCTAAAAATTTAGAATCCAAGAGATGCAAGAGACAAAAACAGGTGTTGAAAACGCACGACAAAATTAAAAAATGATGGAGAAAAACACGCCCACCCGAAGGGAATTGTTGTTGCTGAGTTGTTTCTCACATTAGCTTAATAGTCCACAAAAATGGGGAGCCCGTGGTCTCAAACCGGCATATACGACGCCGCGGGGAAGCAAAAACAAACGTAGGGTACAAACCACTCGGAAAAAGAAAACAAAATGATAAAAAGTAACAGCTACCTCACCGACCGGTCGAGAAAAGATCCCTCGGAAACCAATCAAATTTAAACAAAAACAACAACATAGCGCTTCCCATACCCGCCAATAAAATCAACGGGTAACGTACCAGCACCAGGCCCTACGCACCAGGGCATGGGAGCAACGAGGCCAACAGAACAAAGCGGTGGCAGATGGGCAGACAGCCAGATGTACAAAAAACAAAAGCAACAGCAAAAGCGAGATCAAGTTACCCAACACGGCAGAGTAGGCAGGGGGGGGGGGGGGG
>CACKRE030002677.1:84047-102243 GCA_902602495.3 Ectocarpus sp. CCAP 1310/34 | reverse complement strand
TAGCACCACGAGATGGTCACGGCTGTGAACCTCCCGCATCGCTGCGTCGAGAGCAGTCCGGAGTCCTTGGCGTTAGCATCACCCCCCGCGGTTTAGCGGAGAGTTTCCGCGGGGGCGTACCCCACCACGAAGGTTACTCCGCAGGTGTGCCCGCGGTGGTGCGGACAGTTTCCGTGGGGGCGTACCCCACCACGAAAGTTACTCCGCAGGTGCGGCCAATTTGTAGACGCACCTTCATCAGCCTCGGGCTAATGCACTCCACCGTCCTACCTTCCTCGCCCACACTCTCCCACATGGCCTCCTTGATCGCTATGCCCACACCGTGTACGCCGCTCTTGTCCTTGGTGCCAGCACGGGCGCCACTCCAGATGATCACGTACCCGTCGTGTGCAATTGAACCTTGCCCCGCTCGTCGGGTCTCCTGAAGTCCTATCACATCACAGCCGGTCGCGGAACAAATCTGCATGACCGTCATCACGTTGTGACCGATGGGATTCCTACCGCTGTAGGCGAGCGTGCTTACCTTTGAACGCGCCGAACGATAGGTCGCCCTCCCGTGCCTTCTTCTTCGCAGCCGCCTTGACGGCCGCTGCGGTCTCGTGTCTCTCTAGGCCGTCCTCGCGTTGCGGGTGTGCTTTCTTCCGTATTTTCCGAGCGGCGAATTTCCTCGCATCAATCCATCTCTGCAGAGCTCGGTTCTTGCCTGTGGTGTTTTGAGGAGGGTGCAGCACTCCCTCCCCGCGGTGCCCGCGGTTGTCTCCCTTCTCCCGTAAGCAGTGCTTACTCAAGTGGTGTTTACGAGTCTCTCTACTCCTCCAGCTTCGTGGGCCACGCTTTCCGCGACGGTGGTTGCCAGATGCAGCTTGCCGCTTTGCATTGCTGCCGAGGGAACAGTGCCCATACACACCTCTCACCACTACCACCGTCTTTGCATCCTCACCGCCACGCTGAGCCAGCACGGCGGTGAGTTGCACCTTGGGACACCACCCGCCTACTATCTGTTGTGGCCTGGTTCGCCAGGGAGGGACTCACTAGGTCGAATTCGGCCCTGGCCGGGGAGCAGGCCGAGGCGGGGGGGTGTATTCATAGTCGTGCGTGCATGCCGTAGTCGTTAGACCATTGACCTCGCATCCCTACAAAGCCGGGACGGAGCACGCCGGGTTATCACCGGACCAGACTCTCACATCACTAAGCGCGAAGCGCCGTGAGAAAAATATGTTCGTCAGTTCGATTCGCCGACCACTCCCCACACCTTCGCCTGAATAACGGCTTCGCGAATCAATCTGGAAAATATACACGAACACGCACGTCTACTGTGGCAGCGTGTGAACGACAAAAAAAACGGCCTCCATCCAATTATTCTCTCCGCGTTCCCGACACACTGTACTGATCCGAGCATCCTCGGCATACGACAAATTGTAACAGCGACCCGCATCATCACCATCACCAGACGACACAAGGCAACAACCACTCAACCGACACGCGCACGTTCTGAACGAACCTCTACGCTAGGTAGCAGCAGGCAACCGGCGCCTTCATGTACGCGAGGCATCAGCCAGCATATCCCATACGTGCACCGGGTGTAACAGCAACAGCGACTGGCGAGCATAACCTCAAACTTGCCTTGTAGACGATAGCCGTGGCGTCGCGGTTTTTCTTGGCAGACTCCCTGAACATGTCGTGGAGGCAGGACTTATCCGGGTAGTCTTGCGTGGCCGAGTTCCACTGTTCCACCAGCTTGACGGACTCCTGTCGAGACTTGTTCGCATCTTCGCCTAGAATACCGTCCACAGTCTTTCAGCGGAACGAAAGCGAACCGGGACAGGAGAGCGTTTGACTTGACCTTTCGAGGAATACGCATTCTCGTTCATGGTTGTTCATGCCAAAACCCTGCGATCTGGATGGGTCGGTCTGAGAAGGAACAGTGCATGAAAGGAAACCAACTCATGTTCCTGCAAGGTTGGTTCAAGCCCTGTTGCTATCGACGACACCCTAATTTTCTGACGGCGAATCATTTCTATCAGAAAAGGAAAAAAATAATGTCACGGTCGCACCTTAATGAGATCATCCTTGTCCCCATCCGGAAGTTCGGAAAACAGAGCCGTTTCGATGTCTCCGCTGACCGCTCCACCCAGTCGCTCAATCTCGGCTGGTTCAAATAAAATGAAAGTTTGTTGTCGAAGACCGAATAAACTGTAGTTTATTGTGCACGGAAGAATTCGGAACATCTCCCAGATCTACGTTTGTATTTAGGTTTTTGTTGTGCCGCCATGGAGGCGTGTTGGTTCGGTTGTCTTGGTTTGGTTTTCTGGGGTCTTACAAATAGAAAGGTCTCACGGAGTTCTCATTCTGCTGCCTCGCTGCTCCTGCAGCAAGAGCTTGATAGAGNTATTGTGCACGGAAGAATTCGGAACATCTCCCAGATCTACGTTTGTATTTAGGTTTTTGTTGTGCCGCCATGGAGGCGTGTTGGTTCGGTTGTCTTGGTTTGGTTTTCTGGGGTCTTACAAATAGAAAGGTCTCACGGAGTTCTCATTCTGCTGCCTCGCTGCTCCTGCAGCAAGAGCTTGATAGAGGCGTGTCTACTGGACCAAGGGCCACGTGTTGCGGAATGCACAGTGTGTAACACGCACCCCGCATCGGAGGGTCACGCGGGAGGGAGGGCAGCAGCTAGCTAGATCGAAGTTTGGATCTAGCGAGCAGAAATTCGTAGCTTTTCTCCCGCCCACCCTCCCACCCCTTTTCTTTCGAAGGTGGGGGATAGGAGATGATACGAGTCAGGACTCACTAAGGAGAGTACTCTTAATATTTCTGTGACTCGGAGTTGGTGCAACCGTTTGCCACGTCGAAGTATGGCGTAGCATTGGGGTGTTTTCTGAATGGTAGTGCGTATCATCGCAAGGCTCAATCGTCCGAGACTGCTACTGTGCAACAGTGTCGTCCCGTCTGGTAGTATTCGGAGGGAGATTTTGTGTTTTAGTAGCAGAGACACGTTAGGATACCGCAGAGGCTTTGTGCCATGCGAAACGTGTGGTACGGGGGAACTCTCCCTCCGTATGCCACAGAAATATGAATCAATGCAATTCGAAAGAAAACAACAAAAGCACAAGAAGCACCAGTCGTTTGGCAAGATGGAGGGGGCACGCGTATGATACTGGTCAGGGGATACCTCGATGACAGCATCCCTCCCCGAGCACCATAAGCACCCCGACGGGGTGGTAGCCTTCGCGGGTGTTTTAAGCTTGGTGGAACGGGGTGGGGATCCGGGTAGGCTTATAGGGATAGGGATAGGCACACGAAAGACCCCGATCGTAGTACAGTAAAAACATTCGTCCGCGAAAGCGTTCCCGATAGGGTCACACGCCCGCCCACCTGATGAGTTGCGTTCACACCCACACCCGCGTCAGAGCGTTCTCATTGCCCGCCGACATCATCACCGTCACGCACGGTACGGGTATTCCCTCTCGTTCAATGTGGCGCAAAGTGCCAAGGCGAGTTCTGCTCCCGACGGGGGCACGCACACAGGAATCACGGACGACGGGTAGACCGGAAAAGCATCATCCCCGCCAAAACACAGCCAGTCAATGACAACCACCAACTCGGCCATCCTGAACACGAACTCCACAACGACACGCTACGGTATGGTACCGTACTCTGTTCCACGTTCCACAGAAAAACACGGTGAGATCAACGGACGCTCTTTTTCTCACTCTCACCATCGTCGACAGCCCTGCCCGAGGGAGTCAGGAAGGTCACTGGGCATGTCAAGCCGGTGCCATCGATCTTCGCCTTCTCCACGAATGCTTGCAGCGATTCGGAGAAGGCACCACCCACATCCACTGCGCCACCGGCGACCTGCTGTGGAAAGCAGGGAAGGCGATGGGCTGAGGTAGCTAGTAGCTAGGTCATGGGCCGAGTAGCGGTGACCCTAACCCTGACCCAAAGAGCTGCTACGCGAAGGCAGTCAATGGCGAGGGTTAGCACCACCCCACGCCACACCAACTCCTATCCCTATTCATATCGCCGCAGCAAACTTCACAATCTTCATTCACTGCACGAGCGCGCTGTACGACCTTGTCCGTGGGAGCGGGATAGTCGTTCAGGAACACACGCCGGGGTAGAGGTAAGCCTCGGGCCTGCAGCTCCAGAGCGAGAGCGAGGCAAACCTGACATATTTTCGCCGTCGAGAGGGCGGGGCGTTCGCCGGGGATGCAGAGAGAGGGAGGGGGAGGGGGGTCAAGAAAGAAGTAGAGCGAACGAGGAGGACAAGCACAGGGAACTCGGCAGCCAACAGTAGTCCCACACAGCTCGTACCGTAGACTGTGGACAGCACCATCCAGGCTGGATTCTGATGTTCATCCTCGAAGCGTGGACAGCCCACGGAAGCTTGTGCAGATGGCGACACCGCTTAACAAGAATAAGAACACTCCGGTATTAGCCCAGGGATGGACATGCTTCACAGTCCCTCTATTCCTCGTGGAGTCATGTAAGACAACACCAACAATATACGGCTTAGTGTGGGGTTGTTGGAATCTCCACTCCAAGATCATAGTCCTCAAGTTCTATGTAACTCAGCCTCCAGGTTCTAGAGTGGCGATAAGCACTATTAATAAACGTAACAATATCACGCGCCTGCGATCCTAGCTCTCGTCCGTAGAATGCGAAGGGTTTGTCCATGCACTTGATCATCTCCGTCACCAACAAGTCCAAAGCAGCTTCCGCCCCTGTCAGGGCCTGTTCATACCTGATGCATGTTGTTTGAATAAATTAGACAAGGGAGAGAGAGGTAGAGAGAGGGAGAGGGAGAGAGAGGCGCAACGCACGCACAACAACTGGGTGGTGGGAACATAAAAAAAACTGTGTGCATAGTAGCGGGTCAGGTGCCTCGGCCATGGGGGCGACTCTGCCACCCTCCCGCCTTCGAAAGGAAGGGGCCTACAGTAAGCAGTCATGCAAATCATACCTACTCCTCTCCTTCCCTCCCAAGGTGTCCTCCTCCGACACGTTACTACTGCTCTGTGCTGTACGAACAAGTGACCGTAAGAACAATTGTCGAGAAAAACATATTTGTCACGGAGGTGGGAAGGGGAAATGGTAAAACGGAACCATCCATGGCTGCAATGGTACCGCCCTGTGTCTCTGTCCTGATCTCGCTCCCTTCGTATGTACTCTATCACGAACTCGTCATGTCTACATGGCATGCCATGGCATCACGTATCAAAAAAAACTTGCAAAAATTCGAGAAGCAAAGGAAAGAAACAGTGGCCGAGCGAGATGTGGTCTTGCGGGTGTTCTACACAGTTCCGCCCAGTCAAGTCGCTGTTTACTATCAACATCGATCGAAGGGGTCCGAGGTGCCGATGAGGGTGTGGCCGCGTGGTTTGGAGCTGTTCCGCCGGCGCGGGTAGCTCGCCTGCCGCTCGGCGCCCAAAGCCCTCGGCGGCGGCGTCTCGCTGAGATAAGGCGTCCCGCGGGCTCCACGGAGAGGGAGACCGAGCGGACCCCGCTGCGGCGCGTGCCGCGATGTAACGCTAACGTGTCGATTTGAGAGTAGGCCTTATCCCGCCGCTTCGCTCTCAGGCGTCGCTGTGAGCCCTGAGGTGCGAGATTCAGCCTCAGCTAATGTTCCTTACAGGTTAGCAACTAGTCGTACCTAGTCAAGACTAGATGTATGTAGGCATCCCGATGAAATGGTGCCCATGACTGAACCAGCCATATCAATGTTGCTCATAGCTCGTACGGCTGCGCGGTAGTTGATCTACACATCCGAACAACCCGATGAAGAGATTGTTGGTAGTGTCGGTTTAATGCCGCATAAGGCTTGGTGTGCTGTTATTTTCTTCGCCAGCAATCATAAAATAAGCAAACAAGAGAATCAGTAGGAGCGACAGCCCAGAAGAATAAGAAATCTGTTTGAAGAAGCTGGCCGACGTCGGCTGGTCCTTTTGCCAAAAAACAAGAAGTTGAGGCTCGACCCGATCTTGACGTTTCTCATCTCCGGGACCGTTCTGTACATGACGCGGTCCATTCTCGTCGTCATGGGCTTGGTAACTTACCCTTGAGTACGGTATACTCAAATAAAATGGGTTCGAAGGGTCCGCAAGCTGTGAATATCTTGATTTACTGCTGGTACCGGGGTAATTACTGCCTGCGCGAATGCCGCGTTGACACAAAGGACTTCAACTCGGGGTACAAGTAGGAACCCTGTGGGATGAGTCTCCAGGGGGTTCGTCGCAGCAGGCCTCATAAGTCATTTTAGCATTAAATTCAAACTTATTATCGTCAACTATTCCGCGAATAATAGCGGTTACGAAAAATGCAAATACGTTGATCTTTCTTGCCTTCGGCACCCGCTGCCAGGAAGCTGGAAGCAGTAGCATTCGACGTTATCTCCGTTCAACCCGTCAGACCATCCCGAGAACTCTTCTCGCAGAGTAGTTGGATAGCACAAGGCCAGCAGCAGAGCAAGCAATGGCAGCAGCAACGGCAGCAGAAGTAGGAACACCGCAAGGCAAAGGGGACTGGTTGTCAGTTGGCTCAAGCGTGATGTTGTGGACTACATAAGTCTAGCGGTCCCTGTAGAATGTACCACGGTTTTTTGTCCTTGTGAGCCTAGACCACAGTACGCCTGTACAGCCGCGGGCGGGTAAAATACAGCATGATACGAGCATGTGCACAGCAGGTCACAAAGTGTCTAGACCCAGCGAGAGGCCATGGTCTCCCTGACAAGGAAAGAAGGTAGGAACAGAAACAAGACATTACAACAGACGAGAGCATGTAGCTAACACCCTTTTAACACATTTCCGCTGCACCCAAGAACGCGCCGGGCACTCCGTTCTAATGTAGCGCAGGGCGGCTAGCAAACTGAAAGGCAACAAACACCGCGAAGCCTTGGTTGCGAGGAACACTCGGTACAGACAGTAAGGTAGGGTGCGTTTTCCAAAGGTGGGAGCAGCCCTTAGATATCATCAGGGCTGGTCTTACTTTGGTTCTCCCACACTTCACATCCACACCAATAGTTAGAACAGGAAGATCCACGGAAGTCCCAGTTTGACCGGGTGAAATGATGACAAGCCACCTCTTTTTTTTCTACCTGAAGTTCAAGCAAGCAAAACTGTGGTTCAGTACACCCGGGCTAACATTTGAAATAAATGAAAAATCATTCATGTTTATTTTAAATCGTAGTTCATCGAACCGGCACACACAGTTCCCAACCAAAGTTGGGTCTATTGGAGGTAAGGTGGCCAGATGGCAAAGACAGAAGAGTGCACGACTGATGTCACCCTCGCGCCACGTTACAACATAGCACGAGGTAAAGACGTCACACTCGCGCACCACACACGCTCCACCATCAACTCTTGAGCACAATATGATACCCTCCTCGCATGCTGACCAGCAGCAGCGCGACAAGTAGCAGCAGCAGCAAGCTGCCACCTGTGCCGCAACATGTGTCCGTTGCCGCAGCATATATGGATGTGTCCTCGTTTTCTATGGCTGTGCAACCCTTCACCGAGTTTGTGCAATATGGTAGGATGTTCCCAGTCCGCGCAGCTCTCAAGGGGCTCACTGGCCGTGGCCCCGTCTCCCCACATCAACACATACAACTATTTACGTAACTGCCGGCACGTGCAGTTCTGAGGGAGCCCACTGGCCGTAGCCCCAACTACCCATCTTCACACAAGTGCAAACCAGCACCTCAACACCTCACCACAGCCTATTCGTTGTTATGCCCAGCCCTCAACTCACACTGTAGGTCAGGTTTTGCTACAAAGCGGATATCAGGGTGTTTGCGGTTTATTTCCTGGATTTGATCTTGGGACTCCGAAGGAAGTCCGAGTTGAAACCAAAATTTGATTTCAAAAACAGCTTGCGAAGATCCGAACATATTTATTTGAATGTCATATGACGTCACGGCGTGGTAGCCGTGTGCCCTTGTTCTCTGCTCACGTTCAGACATGCATGCACGGAGGAAGTCACGTTGTCTGTCACCCGTCCGTGCAGAGCTCTACCACACATGGAACAACGCCGTGAAACAATCCACTGCGATGAGAGCCATCGAAGGCAGATAGTTCTCTATTTCACGCTCTAACTACTGTTGGCTCGTCTGTTGCGCCGAAACAAAGAGGCAACACCCACAATCAACCACGACAAACTGCTGTACACTTTAAACGGGCTCCTGCTGGGCACACGCCACATCACACGGTTGTACATAACTCAGATCACGCAGTTGTAAACGCCAATCGCTACGGAACCTTTTGGATGCACCCCTCCTCTGAGCAAACTGCTGCGGTATGTATCTATTGTTTGTCGGGGGAAGGAAAAACCCTGAGAGGAATAAGCGCGTGCTGCGCAACGCGTGAGCTTTTTTCCTTGCTGAGCGGTGGGTTCCGTGTGTGTGTCGTTTGAATAAGTTCAACGATCAATCTGTACACAACCGCGAGCGTGTGTTGTGAACGATGACCAAGGGCGTGGGCGCAAACGGGTCTTTGCACCCTCCACCTTCCACTCCTGGTGCTTCTGCCACGTTCTGGGGCTTCCTCTGGCGCATACACAAGGTTGCTTGCGTCGTTCGCAGCCCGAATGAAGCCTAGGGGTTATCTCAAGGGGCTGAAAATTCCGCACAAATGCTCCTACAAAGATCAATGCGAGCAAGATGAACTTAGAATCTTTTCTGCGGTCATTGGGAGCGATTCGCAAAAGCGAGAGATCAAATTCCTAAAGATCTAGAGGTCTTCGGCGCTCGGGGTGATAGAAAAGATCCAAATGAAATCGAAATTTGATGTTTGCAAACTGACATTATTAGTATTGTAGAACGTTCGCTATCATTTTTCTTCGACAGTTGTGTGGATCTTCCTGTTCTAACTGTTGGTGTTGGTGCCAAGTGTGGGAGGACCAACGTGGTTCAGACCAGCCCGTACCGTACAACAGCAGCAGCAACTTCAAGTCACCTGCCCTCAAATAGCAAAGAACAAATAGACACACCACCAAAACAGAGGAGAGTATCAATGCTCATGTATGCATGCGTACCAATGCATTCCTTTTGAGTCATGTGTGAAATAATGAGTTTCAATTCAAGTGCACAGGTAATCAACCTGGGGACGACGCCAAAACAATACTTCGTAGCAAATGAAATCCACAGCGCACTGTCGTAATAAAACATATATACTCCTCATCTTGCAGCACTGTACCCACTGTTCTGAAGCATGACGTGAGGGGCGGAGGGATACAATGTTTAACGATAGGTTCAAACAGCGAAGTGGTCATAAGGAGGATTCCCACTTTCAACCACCACCACGTTGTGATCGTCAAGTTTATGACATTTTCTTGCCATCAAGGGGGGGCAAAATAGGGGTGTTGGCGCTGGCTCTCTTGGAGTTCCAATCCATAATATTTCACCAAGAGTTTCCCCGAACAGGTTCTTGAGTGCAGATTTCCCGGAAAATTTCCCTCTTCTGGAACCGGATCGGGGAAAGGAGCACGCCGGGATTTTGTGGCCCTTGCTCCTTTCCCCGATCAGGGATGAGGGAATTTGACACAAGGGTCGAGCAGGCGCACCGCGGGCGCTGCAACGTCACCGAGAAAGCTAGCAACACCTGCCAGACTCACGTCCAGGTCTATTGCCGAGATGGACAAGCGGCAGAAGCGGAGTTCAGTCCGTTCTTGGTCCAAAAATAGACATTGCGTAGTGCTCTCGGCTTCAACTGCTGCTGTTGGTGCTCGGGGATTTTTTCAATCACACATAGCAAACACGGAAACAGTAGCACGAGCACAGCAGCAGCGCCAAGACCTCCAACGCGCTGATTCCTTCGGTTCGGCTGTCTACAAGGTACTCACTCCCGGCGCCGTGCTGCTTCGTGGGTATTGGGGGTTTGGGTGCTGCTCAAGAAGGTGTGTGAGAGACGTGTGCCACCCCGCCAAACGGCCGTTGGAAGAAATGCGGTGAGATGGCCTCTTTTTGGTCGGGGAGAGCAACATCAATCCACGGCACCACGCAGCAGTAGAGCAGCAGGGCCTCCGACACGCTAATTCTTTCGGATTGGTCATGTATATGATGCTGGCCGTCAGCGCCGCTTCGGCACTATGATTGTTGAGCGCGTCTTTGGGCAGGTGCTGGCCAACGGAGGGAGTCGCAACCTTGAAAAGTGAACCGACAAACTGAACATCGTAAGCAACACCCAGGTTGCGACACTCTGCCCTGCGCCTATTGTTGCTGAAAACTGAAAACAGCAGGCCGGGTGGACGGGATCTCCTTGAGTGTGTTGTCCGTTGTGTCGGGTGCTGCTCTTTGCGCTTTTGCCGCTGCTCTATGGTGAGCAAAACCAAGTCAACCTGTTTTGCGTCGAGTTAAGCGTGTATTCAGCGAAGGAAACGTGTTCTTGCGATTACATGACGGTTACATTTGAACAAGCGTGAAAAAGGGCCGTTTTCTTTTCACCGTTCCGTGTTTTCCAACCAGGGATTTGGGTTCCGTTAGGAACGGGCCTAACGAAAGAAAACAACCTGCCCACGTGAGAAACCTGGTAATTAGTACAAATATTAGCAGAGGACACCATCAGGAGGCGTCGTGCGTGCTGGCGCACGTTCAGGTTTGTTACTGGAGCTGAAACGTCGAAGGTCGCAGCAGTCTCTGAAAACAGTCCGATATCTGCGCCGTAACCAAGCGGCATCCAACATTTGCCACAGCAGTGCTCACCGCCACGGATCGCAAACCCCTGAACGGAGGTCGTCAGCGGTAGATAGTGTCATCAGCAACTGCTGTGAACCCGCAATTCAGAAGATTGGGGTCAGTGGCGGCGAGCAGAAGCAGTAGAAGACACCGGGCGTCGGTCTCATTCGCGGAGACTTGCGGAGATTGCAGGCCGCAACTACGACTCTCGATATTACCACCACACAAGAAGCAGATTTGAGCGCGCCAACACGCACCCCGCGCTGCAATAGGATGTTCTCTAGTGATATTAGTACTATGCACCAGGTTCCTGGCAACACAGATCTTATTTGAGCGCCTGCCGTTTCGGCTCTTTTGACTTGAGTTTAGAATGGTGTTACTTTTATCTCGTTTTCAAAGGAGGCGTGTGCAGGTAGACGCGTGAAATGTATGTATTGAACAAGCCTGTGCGAGCATCAGCGATTTCTGTTTTTCGCGATGCCCTCCGACTGGTCTTGTGTGTCTCTTGTGAGTTTTCTGGTACTCTTGGTGCTCTTGCGTTCGTTTTCAAAAATTGTCAACTTCGTGCTCTACCATCCCGTAGTGATAGCATGTATCCCTGATGCAATTGCGCGTCTTATGAATTGTTCTACGCGTCCGTTAATCCGGCGGGTAAGGTGAGCTATCACCCCCGGAATATGGAAGACACTTCCCCCCGTTGAAGACATTTCAAACACAAAAACATGCGTGTCATCAATGAACCGGGGTGGACTGTACAATCAACGAGGCTAAGAGTACAACAGGTTACGTTTTCAAACGTGGGACCAGTCCGTAGTTAACATTAGCAGCGGCACATTACAGTCACCCGCCCGCAAATCGAAGAACACACCGCCAAAAAACAGAAGCAGCGTATCTATGCATATGTATGTATCCGTGCCAATGCATTCCATTGAGACATGTGTGAATTGATGTGTTGCACTTCAAGTGCAAAGGTTTTCAACGTGGGGACGATGCAAATCAATACTCCGTAGATAACAAAGCCAAAAACTCAACAACAAGGTGCTGTTGGAATGGAAAACATAATACCTCGTCCTGCAGCACTGCTACACCCACTGTTCTGAAGCCTAGACTAAATGGGGGGGTGGACGTTACACTGTTAGAGGACACCAGCAAAGTGGTATAGACTGGCAAGGAGTTCTACCGCGTTGCGATCGTCATTTTTTTAATGTTTTCGTGTAAGCATGCATATCCCTGTTGCCCCGGTGGTCTATTTGGTGTCCTCGAGACCCTCTACAGATCAGGTGAGGGGTTCGAATCCCAGCGCATGCGAGCTTCTCGTGCAAAGTAAGTTGCTCTCGCTCCCGCTCCTGGCCTACCTAATGGATAGCGCTACTTCGTGTGTACTGTGGAACCCTCGTCCAATCGAGGGAGTTCGTTTATGCTCTGAGGAGCCCTCGTGTTAGTTTCCTTACCTCAGAGATGCAAGACCGTTGGTTGACACACCACACAGCTCTTCATTATTCAGGACTGACCTCGACGAGGCAAGCCACATGTTCATCGTCGAAGTCACGCCGCATACCTCTTCATACACGTCACACGTGAACCGACACGTATTCCTCTAGAACCAATCATGTACGACCTTGTAAACTGCCGCAATAGTTCTGTGTCCTACTTTATTCCACAGTACACAGAGGAAGGAGAATGCTGAACTCTTCTCGCACTAAAAAATCGAAGGCGACGTACCGCAGGAGGGGAGGGTAGATATGGGCTGTTCTGTGTGACCACGGGTTGGAGTAAACAGCACTACAGATGGCGCTCGCACTTAAGAACTTAGCAGTTAAGAATAAAGCCTCGAAAAATTCAAAATTTAAGAACTTGGCCATAAGAACACGTGCTCAGTTCCGACGTGGTATAAAGAACACGAACCCGTATTTGTCGTTTGACAAAGCGCCTTCCGGTAAGAACAGGTCCGCAAAAAAGTGGCAGCTGCAAGATAAGAACTCATGAACGTGGTGAGGGGTGACTCACGGGGTGTCAGGTGACCCCACCCACCGGCAGTTTCAGATCAGCGACGAGGAGGGGAATCTCCGTTTCAAATAATACTGGTGTTGATGGGGCGGGGGCGGGGCGTACTTTTGTGTTGTACATATCTTAGTGGTTCTACCATTGACCACGCGTCCTCGAGAGGACGGAATGTTGTTCCCACAGGCACAAAGACCGATGGCCAATCGTTCCCTCCTACTTGACCGAAAAAAGGTGTCTCAAACATGTTTCCCCTAGCCTATCTAATACATCGAAATCACGTCCCGCCTCTTCAACCCACGTTCTATGCCCCAGTACAACTCCCTCCCTGGTATTCCATGCCTCGAACATCTCCCTGTATCTTCCTTGCACTTTTCGCAAGGCTCAATTCACACAAAATCTCCTCTACTTGTACAATAGACATTACATAAGTTCATGAACCCGGCGTTCGCACTCGGAGCCGCGTTCACACTTTACCTTGGTCGGTGCGGAGGGGGGGTACTCATAGTCGTGTATCGTGTAGTCGTTAGACCATTGACCTCGCATCCCTACAAAGCCGGGACGGAGCACGCCGGGTTCTCACCGGACCAGGCTCTCACATCACCAAGCGCGAAGCGCCGTGAGATATTCGGCGAGTCGCATGAAGGGTGCGCTGCATCCTGCTAAGGGTGTTCGGCATCTTGTGCTTACTTCCTTGCGTACGGATGACAGCTGCGTATTACTTAATTTATTTTCTGGTGCTTCCACTTCCACTGCCATCAAAGAACACGTCATTGCTGGCAACTGTCCACAAAGTCAGACGGGAGGCCATCGAGTCGGCGCGGGGGCGGCGAAAGCTTTCCATACCTCTCCCTTCGTAGCACCAACCGGTTTTCGAATTCAAGCGTCTAAACCTGCGGCTCTTGACAGTTCGTTGCTGCATGTAGAGTACTCGTAAAACTGAGCATGGGCTGATTTGGTGCGCTGATCCCACTCGGCCGTCTCAGGAGCGTGCCCGCCACTTTTTCGACTACCGTGCGCACTTCGAGCCACATGTACATGTAGACCAAAGAAGCGCCGCATGAATGCCGTTGGACAAGCACAGTGAAGATGCGGGTGCGGTGGTAGGGTGGTGGGCTTTGCTTGAGGGGATCGCGCCGTAGAGCAGGGAAGGCGTCCGGCATTGGAAGAGCAGGGTGAAGGTCGCCATGAAGCTACGACGGGCGTTAGATAGAGCGGGGAGGGCAATCACGCCGAACGTGACCCTTTTGTACCTCTTAATGGTTTAACGTATTTGCTCAGATGCGTCATTTTNACTGAGCATGGGCTGATTTGGTGCGCTGATCCCACTCGGCCGTCTCAGGAGCGTGCCCGCCACTTTTTCGACTACCGTGCGCACTTCGAGCCACATGTACATGTAGACCAAAGAAGCGCCGCATGAATGCCGTTGGACAAGCACAGTGAAGATGCGGGTGCGGTGGTAGGGTGGTGGGCTTTGCTTGAGGGGATCGCGCCGTAGAGCAGGGAAGGCGTCCGGCATTGGAAGAGCAGGGTGAAGGTCGCCATGAAGCTACGACGGGCGTTAGATAGAGCGGGGAGGGCAATCACGCCGAACGTGACCCTTTTGTACCTCTTAATGGTTTAACGTATTTGCTCAGATGCGTCATTTTTTCAGGCGATACCGCGTCTGTATTTAACTCTACCCTATCGTGATCTGCGGTACGTCGATTCCAGAGGTCTCTGTTGAGCGACGTTCAATTGACATAGTCTACTCTGTTCTATGAACACGTCACGTGTCAGGCTGAATTCACCCACAAAAAAAAACGTCCTCCGGATGGGGCACTCCGCGTAGAAATAAGTGCAAGAACCCCGTGTATCATACGGGTATGCCTGCTTGAAATAAGAAATTTGAAAATAAGGATAGATGCTGAATGTGAGGCAGCCAACAGGCATCGAGCCTTGGCCAATAAAAGCGGTTCTCAAGTGCGGGCGCCATCTGTAGTGCTATGAGCGTGGATTTGAAGTGAAGACAAAAAAAAAGGGGGGGAAATGGACACAAGTGGGTATACCCACCCCTTTCTCGGACAAAAGTGGGTACTCGAACATCCAGCGCGCGCGCACTCCATAGGCGGCCCCCAAACGACTCAAAACCCCATTCTGACACCTGCGCGACACAACCAGGGACCATACACAGCACGGGCATCGATTTTTTCCCACTTTTAGGCACACCTTTGGCCCTAATACCGCTCAAGCGCGAAGGGCCTCACCAGAGTGCCCACTTCTGTCCGACATCGCGGTGGGTATACCCACCGGCGTCAACTCATTTTTTCATGTACCCACTGACGTCTATATTTCATATTTCGACCCACTTTTGTCAAAATTGTACCCACATTTGTCCACTTACGGACGGCGGAAATCGAGCGGAAATCGACCTCCACGTCACCGCATGGCAGAACATCGAATAGCCTCGGAACGTCTCAGAACCTCCCAACACCGTATCCATGTTATCTTTCGTATCCATGGCTGCCGACTGCGGACCGACCGCGGAGGAACATGTCAGACACATGCCAGGCCCCTTCGGTACCGGCACGGGAGGATACCAGGCACGGGAAGATGGCCTCGGCAAGCCCGGCAGGCAGTGCACTAACGGCAAACGCCACAAATAAACGCGTGACACACAATGGACAACAAAAACAACGGGCGCGCATACAGAACAAAACGACGCGCATAGAGCAACAACACACATATAGAAACACCAACCACCACCACGACGAGTGCATACCGACTCGTGAGGGCAGCAGCAGCATGTCGATGCAGTTTGCCACGTAACAACAGGTTCAGCACTCTTGCATTCTCGGTATTGCCGCGCTTCCGCGAGTGCACTGGAATGCAGCAACGATACCTTCAACGAAATTGGCATCTCTTCTGAGTGGTACCAACGGTTTCTCGTGATTTTCTCTAGACTCAAGCGCCTGTCGAAGTGGTCGGCTTGACAGGGTGTGTAGTACACTCGTCAGCTTGCGGCCTCCTCTACACCACACCTCTCTGTAGTTGTGCGGTCCACACAAAAGAGCTGTCGCGACCACCATGGAGATTGCATTATTTTGTGCGTTGTTGCGCTTGCCAAGTACGGAGAAGTGTGGCGTTTTGGCGCTGAACGTGACCATGCCCTGCTTGTTTTTGCATCAAGTCCCCCGGGTAGATGGCGTCTGAAAGCATAGTTTGACACGGGTTGATAATTGCTTCGTTGTTTTCATCTCTGCTGATCAAATGGAACAACATTGATGTCGTGACGGTGCTGCTTGTCCCGAGGTTTCTGTCCCTTCGTACTGGGGATCTGGTGGGGTTCGAACATCATTGACGTTGCTGCTGTCCGAAGTATGCTACGATACAAATCGTTGCCTACGTTTCATGCGCTGCATGCCTGCTTTCTGGCATTGTTCGGAAAAAAGAACACCGAGCAACTAGGTCAGTGCCCAAGGTATTACCGAGCAGGCATGTTTCTTAACGAAATCGACGGCAATCCCCTGTTCGAAAGTGCCGTGGAAAACAATTACATGGGCGCTATTGAAAGACACATGCATGAGCGTCAAGAGAAATACAAAAATAATGCGAAAGGCTGATCGTTGCCGACTTCGTATGCACCATGCAAGTACACTCCTTCGGTGCCGTCCATGCGGAAACTACTCGTGTTGGTGAAAACGGGGCTGCAACATGACGGGGCAAATGAAATGTCCTGGTTGATGGGTAAGGTGCCGCGTTTTTTACCCCCCCCCGAACGTAGGCGACGAGACATAGGACGGTAGACGACGAAGACGACGAGTTCAAATGTGACTGCGGCTTCGAATGCGAAGACCGTGTTCATGTAGTCGCGGAATGTCCGTGGTACAAGAAGGAGAGGGAAGTGTACGTGACTGAGCTGGGAAAAATAGGTTGGACGTACAGGGATATTTTTGAGGCATGGANGTTCAAATGTGATTGCGGCTTCGAATGCGAAGACCGTGTTCATGTAGTCGCGGAATGTCCGTTGTACAAGAAGGAGAGGGAAGTGTACGTGACTGAGCTGGGAAAAATAGGTTGGACGTACAGGGATATTTTTGAGGCATGGATTAGAGAGCAAAGGATGGTAGCTGGGACATAGGAGGTGGGTTGAAAAGGCGGGGATATCGTTAGGATAGACAGACTAGGGAAGACATTTTTGAGCCACCTTTGGCAAAGTAGAAAGGAACCATTGGCCATCGGTGATCGGTCCTGTGGGAACGATGCTCCCTCTTCTCGAGGACGCGTGGTCAATGGTCTAACCGCTAAGGCATGCAAAACATAAGAGTACGCCCCCCCCCCCCGTTCAACCCCCAACGTACAGCGGCAGAAGCAAGTCGTCTTTTGGAAGGACAAAATCTACTATGCACTTGAGGCGACATGTGGTGCATTCATTCGCCTACGTATTTGTAGATGTTNGGCAAAGTAGAAAGGAACCATTGGCCATCGGTGATCGGTCCTGTGGGAACGATGCTCCCNCGTATTTGTAGATGTTTTGTTTGTTGTTCTTTCTCACATTAGCTCTATAGTCCACAAAAAATGGGGAGCACGTGGTCTCAAAACCCGGCACTTACGACGCCGCGGGGAAACAAAACAAAATATGTATCTAGTGTTGTATGCCAATATGGGAATATGCGGCCTACAGTATAGGCCCACATTAGATTCCTCCTGCTGAACCCCTAAAGTAGTCAAGGCTTGGAAATTCTTCGTATGCATGCAACTCTGATGGTACTCCGGAGTACGCAATGTGCGGCCTATTTCTTAAACCGCCATCCATATACTAGCAGCGAACGAACGCAGCGTAGCAAACGGTATCCGTTTCGGTGTATTTTTCGGTTATAGGTGTTTAGGGGATATCAAGCCGGACTTTCACGTCGTATACACAATATGATTGTTGTGCATATCAATACCCCATGAACATGATGTTGTTACGTGGCAAACTGCATCGACATGCTGCTGCTGCCCTCACGAGTCGGTATGCACTCGTCGTGGTGGTGGTTGGTGTTTCTGTATGTGTGTTGTTGCTCTATGCGCGTCGTTTTGTTCTGTATGCGCGCACGTTGTTTTTGTTGTCCATTGTGTCTCTCCGCCTCCCCCCTCCTCCCCTCCCCGGGGGAGGCCGAGGCCCGCAAGTGCAGTTAACCCTCGAAAAAAACCACCCAACAACGACGGATATACGGTCCCTAGCACCGTGTAGGAGAGGATCCTGAGTTTGGCGGTCGGGAGTTACCGCGGTCACGAGATCGAGGTAGGTCGTGATAAGCCAACTTGGAGACAGCTGCCGATGGGTTTGAACCCAAATGCCCCGGTTTGGACACCGGGGCAAGGCAGCGGTGGAGAGCACGGAGAGGGTGGCGGGATGATCGCACACCGTGTGGGTAAGCACCCAACAGGGGGACGGAAAGGGTCCAGAGCTGGAGAGCCACGCCGCTCCGGGACAGGAAGACACCTCGCTGGGAAAGGCAAGCACCGGGTTAACTCTTACATTAACCCGAGGATCCGCAGAGCAAT
>CACKRE030002677.1:69584-80890 GCA_902602495.3 Ectocarpus sp. CCAP 1310/34 | reverse complement strand
CTGATTATATTTTGTTTTCTTGTATTTTATCGCTCTGCTGACCCTTGGGGTCCATTTTATTTTGGTATACCTTTTCTAGGTACGTTAGCCTGTGACCACGGAAATTGGCCGAGTCAAGTGATGGATTAGTACGGAGAGATTGAGACAGAAGGAGGTACTGGATAGAGAGACCGGGATGGTTTTTAATGTGAAGACAACAACAACAACAACATTGTGTATCACGCATTCATTTGTGGCGTTTGCCGTTAGTGCGCTGCCTGCCGGACTTGCCGAAGCCATCTTCCCGTGCCTGGTATCCTCCCGTGCTGGTACCGAAGCGGCCTGGCATGTGTCTGACATGTTCCTCCGCGGTCGGTCCGCAGTCGGCAGCCATGGATACGAAAGATAACATGGATACGGTGTTGGGAGGTTCTGAGACGTTCCGAGGCTATTCGATGTTCTGCCATGCGGTGACGTGGAGGTCGATTTCCGCTCGATTTCCGCTCGATTTCCGCCGTCCGTAAGTGGACAAATGTGGGTACAATTTTGACAAAAGTGGGTCGAAATAGTACAAATTAATATGATAATATGGTTCGCTTTTGCAAGGGCTCAATCAATTGTTTTTGTTTCGGGTTTGGGGTGTATTTTTTTTTTTTAGGTTTTGGGGAGACAATATAGACTAGACATCAGTGGGTACATGAAAAAATGAGTTGACGCCGGTGGGTATACCCACCGCGATGTCGGACAGAAGTGGGCACTCTGGTGAGGCCCTGCGCGCCTCGGCGGTATTAGGGCCAAAGGTGTGCCTAAAAGTGGGAAAAAATCGATGCCCGTGCTGTGTATGGTCCCTGGTTGTGTCGCGCAGGTGTAAGAATGGGGTTTTGAGTCGTTTGGGGGCCGCCTATGGAGTGCGCACTAGCTGGATGTTCGAGTACCCACTTTTGTCCGAGAAAGGGGTGGGTATACCCACTTGTGTCCATTTCCCCCAAAAAATGAATATTACTATTGTAATCCAATTGCGTGTCTTTTGACGTTATGCTACGCGTCAGGTGACATGCCATGTTCACACCTACGGCGTTGTAGGCGGGTGTGGGAAGCGTTCCCCGTTCTCCTTTTATTTTATTTTGATCGGTCTCCTCGACGCTCTTTCTCGTTTGGTGCGGTAGCTGGTCTTTCTATCATTTTGTTTCTCTTCCGAGTGGTTTTTGTACCCTATTTTTTTCTGTTTCTTCGTGGGGTCGTGTATGCCGGGTTTCGAGACCACGGGCTCCCAATCTTTTTTTTTTTTAGAGCTAATGTGAGAAACAACAACAACAACAACCTACACCCCCGCTTTCAAATTTCAAAAACAAGACCGTGCTGCTGCTGTGACATTTGTAGTCTAGTCTACAAGGGATAGCCACGTTTTCCAAAGTGGGATCAGCCCGTGTAACACATTAAAGTCACCGGTGCGCAAATAACTTCACGGAGGACACGGGTTGCATATGCGTACCAATGCATTCCTTTGAGTCGTGGGTGAATGGATGTGTTGAACGTGCACTGCTGTAAATAAATGTAGATAACCCGTCGCGCTCGCCGTGTCTCTTCATGTACTGCTGCTGTCTAGCGGTAGTAGTATGCTCCTTTCGTGCCTGCTGATGCTGATCGTGTACTCTTCGTTCAAGACGTCGGAGGAGCCAGCGGAAGCTCCTGCAATCGGCAGGCGCAGCACGAGGTACCCCAAAGTGCCGTGTGTGCGGAGAGCGTGCGTCTACTTCGAAAGCTGAGAGCATGTAAACTACAGGAGTGTGTGCATATGCATATGTTCAGGGTACATGGAAGATGGGTCATTGCCCCGCCTATTTTGAATACATCGGACGTCATCACCTACCTGTCGCCTGTCCAGTGTTCCCAGCAAAGCACACGAGCCGCACAGCCGAGTCCTCTCGTATTTCTTCTGTCAGCAGCCACCTCGTACTAGGCACATCTTCCAGTACCATGACGCAGTAACAGCTCAGCTTGGAGTGGGTGTCGTGCGCCAGAGGCAGGAGGGCAGATGGCAGATGGCGCCCCAATCCAAAATGGATGAGCAGCCCAGCTGGCCAAATGCAGCACACCCCTCCCCTGCACAATGGTATTATATTTTCATGGGGAGTAGGGGCTATGCTTAGTAGATATTTGTGTCTCAACAGCGTGCCCCCCCCTCCCGTTTCGCAGAAAAAGCATCAAGAGCACCGCAGCACCGCAGCGAAGCTCCAGCACAAAGGACGGAACGGACGAGGCATATAGCCCCCCCCAACGATCAAGGGCCCACCCTACGTCGCCTGTCGCCTGCCCAGGTACGAAGAGCAATGGTTGCGCTGTTGTGAAGGAAGGATGTGTTGGGGGGCCAGGAATTGCTGAGACTAATTTTGTTCGGGTCTGTCCAGCGCCACGCGAGCCGGCATCATGTGGGTCGACAGCGGGAGCGATGTCATAGTCTGAGGCTTCACCGAGCTTGCCCTATACCTCGTAGGGGGTTTTGTCCAGTCCGTTTGACTTGCTTGTGCGGTTTCCATTGTCTCTTTGCGTGCAGTCGACCGGGAGCCACCGCGATTTCATCTCGATGCTGCTCTTCGATCCGCCACACATTCACCTTCCACGTGACACGCATTTGCGGTTGTCCAAGTCCCAGTCGCAAGCTTTCCCTGAGCGCACACATGCCTTCCACCCAACCGTCCACCAGAGGCAGTATTGCTGCTGTTACACCTCTTGAATTCCACCGGTGCGAGAATAGCGTCCCCTCCAATGGCTCGTTTTGCAGCAAGCCAAGGTGACGCAAAGCAGGAGCAGTAGCGTAGATAGATCTGTATCTCGAAGCTTCTTTATTCTGCCTCAGACACATCCTGCTCCCTCTGTTTTCTCGCTAACACAGCAGCAGCAGTAGTGATCGTCGGAATAAAGCAGCAAATTGCCATGGCGGAGACGGAGGTAGCAACCCCCCCCCCGGTGCCCACGGAGGAGCCTACCGGGAAGGATGTGCCTGATAAGAGGGAGGGAAGGCCCGACCGTCCCAGGCGCGAGCCGGAAGAGGTGCCCGATATGACCGTCGAGGAGGCGCAGAAGGCTCTCAATGCCTTGCCCAAGGTGAGCAAGCTTCTTGCGTGCCCCCTACACAGCAGTAGCAGCAGCAGCGGCGGCGCATTGTTGCATCGCCTTCCCTCGCTCGCCAAAAGGTGGTGTGTGTAATTTGGAGGTTGTGTGTGTGCTTGAGGGGTCTGTGGCGACGAACGGATCAATGGTAAAGCGTGTGCCGCGCCTTCGACCGGTAGTAGTGCTGTATGTCTAGGTGGTGCCGTGGTGGCGTTTGGAGAATTGCGGTATATTATTTTTTAGCCATGTAGAAGCACTACAAGTACCGGTAGGGTGTCTCGCTCCTCTTGTAGGGGCGAGGTCGAGAGAAAAAGACAGGGGGAAGGGTGACCGCGTTGGGGACGACACTGACACGATACATGGCTAAGCCCTGCGTATGCTTTCCATATTTACCAGCTTGTACATTTCCGCGTCCTTTTTGCGGGCCGTTGTACTGGGTGGTGTATGGTGCGTGTTGTGAAGCTACATTCCACCGCGAGCGGTACAGTCGACCGCGCTTTAAGGGCGCTCGCATGAAGGGAACTCCCCGCCCCGCTCAAAGGAACCTTGTTTTGCTGAGCACCAGGGGGGCCGAGAGAATACATGATAATGGGGTCGCCCCCATTTTTTCTGCCGCGTACCCCCTTGTTGTGTCCTGCGGGTCGTTCTTTGCACGAACCACGCACCACATTGAGTGCAGAAGTAGCAACCCACAGACAGCAGAAGAATTGGTAGCGAGCGGTCTGCTGCTGCAGCTACAACAGGGTGTTGGAATGGATAGATTCCTCCCATCTACCGGCGGTCCATCTGATGCCGCCAAAAAAAAAGTCGTGCATAACCTCGTCCCTCACCGAGGGCGAGGTTATCTCTCGCTTGGAGGACGTTCGATCCTACAGCAGTTAAGAAACGTCAAAGTCGGTTCGAGCCTCAATCCCTTCTTTTGGGTCGAAGTGCCGGCCCAAGTCGTCCATTTTCGTAAATGGCGTTTCTTCTTCCTTTGGACTGTCGCATCCTCCCGATTCTCTCGTTCCTCATGAGAGGTGGTTGAGAGTGCCATCAAACCCGTACAACAGTGGAGAGCATATGGTTGTCCGCGATGTGTGGCAGCACTACAGTACAGCACTCACTGTGAACAGCAGGAGCGCGGGGGGAGGGGGGCGGGGGACTCTGCCCCGTCGAAAAAGATGCACTTCTGTTCNCTTTGGACTGTCGCATCCTCCCGATTCTCTCGTTCCTCATGAGAGGTGGTTGAGAGTGCCATCAAACCCGTACAACAGTGAAGAGCATATGGTTGTCCGCGATGTGTGGCAGCACTACAGTACAGCACTCACTGTGAACAGCAGGAGCGCGGGGGGGGGGGGGCGGGGGACTCTGCCCCGTCGAAAAAGATGCACTTCTGTTCAGCTTGGGGGGGGGGGTGGGAGCACCGCAGATGTCTGATGTCATGGGGGTATCGTACCATCATGTTTCTTGTTGGGGCGTTTCTTACGTTGTGGCCGAGATTGAGCTATGTTTCTTTAGCCTTTTTTCCTTTTTTTTCGTACAAACTTGAGCCCTTGGCTTAACATAATTCTTCTTAACTGCGGGCGCTATCTGTATTTGTAGGCGAAGGGAAGGGGTGGCAAGTACCGTGAGACGCAGTACCTTCTTTCAAAGACCGTTCATTCGTTTTCTCATGCAACTCAACAGAGCCGTAGAGCCAAGCCGCGGGGGGAGGTTCAGGGAGCTCTTGGCGATATGTGAAAGGAAAAGCCATCAGGGTAGCTTTTGGTCTCCGCCGGGACAGGATCTGTACTGGTGTTCCTCGGTGCGACGCTCGTTTTTTTTTGTTTCACAAGGATGAGATCCATGTCTACTTGGACTTTCCTTCTTCCGCTGGCGGCTATGCAGTACATTAGTTGGCCAAGTACCAACTGGTGTACTGCAGTCGTTTTCAACACGTCCCCGACTGCTGTACATCTTATTTTAAATTTAACGGCTGCCAGTCGTCTCGGCGATGCTGACTTTTCGTACCACCCCCTTCCTTAGCAAAACACGCGTGGTTTGAGGTATAGCATGCCTCTATTGGCCCCGGGAATGGTGAGCTATCGCTCCCTGAATTTTAAGGACGTAACCCCGCTTTAAGGACGCTTTTTTCGGGGAAAACCATGTGCGTCCTTCAAGCGGGGTCGACTGTAAGCAGTAAGCAGAAGCAGCAGCAGCAGCAGAGGTTGCGGTGTTGCGTCAATCGAATCATACTTGTATTGTTTGGCGCATGAAGACAGAGGCAGCGTAGATGTCCCTACCAATCGGTTGGAAGGCGTCAGGCACTTAGAGTGGTAGTGCTTCCCGACATTGCATATGGCACTGCGAACGACAAGGTCGCTGTGTTACGTCAAATCATCAAACAATTTCAGCTTTTTTCCGCGCACTGCATGCACGCACATCTAGGCAGCATTGCTGTCTCTATGAATCGGTTCGTGGGGTCTAATCCTAACCCTAACCCTAACCCTAAGTTAGTGGTGGTGTATGTGAGCAGTGACCAGCACCCTCCTAGCGAAAGATGGCGCCTTGCGGAAAAACCCTTGCCTTTGTTGGTTGATTTGCCGTGCACCTCAAGCAGCAGTTCGGTATGGAACAGTGGTAGTAGTATTCTCAACAAGCGGATGTCACACGCAGCTTCATGACGAAAGATTAAGGTTTGACCATGCCATAGCCGCGTGCGGAATTGTCCACTAAAGTAGATGCGTTGCATCAAAAGGAGCTCGTAGGATGGCAGCAAGTCTATACAAAAGGCAGGCTACGCAGCCAGGACATAATATAATGCACTACTGTACTACTGTCAGCCCTGCGTCTGACCCTGTTTTTGGGCCCAAATTTTGTCACACGGAGCTTCTTTCGAACAGCCCATTCTTCTGAAGTTTATATTCCGTGGCCAATCAATCCCCGCATTGTTGGCGGCCACGTCGGTTCAACAAGCGAAAAGACCGCACAATCCGCTGTGGTGGGTCTTGTTGTTTTTTTTGAGTTGATGGCGTAATAGGATTGCTGTAGCCGCCCCCGTTCCCACCCGGCTGTGGGGCCGCAGGGACATGGCGTAGAGAACAGGACATTCACCGCTACTCATGCCGCTGGAACGGTCGCAAAAGCTGCAGTAGCGCTGGCGGTAGAGCCATTGCGCGCTGGCACAAATTTCAGATATGTTCGGATGAGCGGAAAAAAATACACCCAATCAGCGAGAGCAGGTAGGTCTGATTGTAAAACAATACAGCAAACGAAACTGAAGCCGCCGCCGCCCTTCCCGCCCCTCCAAGGGGTTGAAGATACACCGCGAGTAAAGCAGGGAAGCCATTGCTACTCATGGCGCAGCAAGGGCAGGAAGAGCTGCAGTGTAGCGCCGGTGGTGGAGTCAAGCTGTGTCGCCCAAAAGTCAGTTGAATGACGAGTCACACACACACACAACGGAAGAGGCAGCGATCTCACCCAAAATCACTTGACACCCAAACGGGTTTGCAACGACCAAGCCGGTCACTGCCCGTCTATGGGGTTGGCTCAACAGACATCAACAGACATTGCACGAAAAGTACGAAAACCACTGCTACTCGTGAAAACAAACACCGACCAAAAAGAAGAGCAGGTGACTCAATTTTTACACAGGGTACAGAAAGGAACTGAGGCCGCCGCTGCCCTTTCCGCCCCTTACAAGGCGTTGAAGAGGCACCGCGAGGAAAGCAGGGAAAACACCTACCAATGGCGCAGCAACGGCAGGAGGAGCTGCAGTGTAGCGCCGGTGGTGGATCAAGCAATGTCGCCCAAATGTCAGTTCGTTTAAAAAAAATACGCGCGAAAAGATCGATCCCGCACAACAATTTTAGCTTTTTCCACCGTCGCGCTTTCTTCGCCCCCGTTCCCAAATCCCAGACAGACCACCCCCTCGCACCCTTCCCCCTAGTTTTGCTCCCTCCAGAGCTCATTCCCTAGATGCTCGCCCCGCAGACGGCAGTGGACCTCCGCGCGACCTTGACCCGCCCGTCGACACAGAATCGGCTCAGCTGGTTGTGTTCACCAACCACATGTTTTGTTGCTTGACTGGCGGGGACTTCTGCTGGACTCTTGGACCCGTGCGTCACCCAAAACCACCCCATCTTAGGATTCGTACTGAGACGTCCGCGGAGCGGATTCTGGAGGGGTTTGTTGTATCACCTCCGTTAGAACGGTAGCTATGTGTCTGTCGGTGGCGATTTCCGCATAAGCTCCAGACCGCGGACGCTGTGGATTTGGCCGAAAAATTATTGATTTTTTAGGGTTTGATGGGATGAAACCCACCGATTGAAAAACTGACCGACAGAAACACGCATATGTCCTGTTTACAGGTGTGTGCTGAACCGCAAGAGCCAGTTTGTTGGTGGCATCGAGCATTTCGCGTTCTCCTCTCTCTGTCTAATATCAAGTCAATGCAAGATTTGGCGCCGTCGACCGGAAAAGCGCAAAAACAAAGTTTTTGTGTTTTTTCATCAAACAGCCTAACCACGCGCATACACCAAAAGGGGGGTCAGGCGCAAGCCTAACTGCTGTACACAGAACTTGACGCCTTGGTCGTGCATTCCATGGATGAGTACCGTACCAGTGTGAAAATAGTGATACCATAGTATGCACTTGCGCACTTTTTTCGTGGGATTGCGGGGTATTTCCGCCCCATTAGTATTTTGAACGGATGCAAGGTGTAGCTGTGCAGCAGCTGCGTCAACGGTATAACGTAGTCTACCCCGTGTCACCCTTCAATGTCGTCTTGTTAAACACGGCGATGTGCGCACACCTCACTAGTGTGTGCTGTATGCATACGCCGTCTCCCTTTTGCCCTTTTATGTTTAGCATTCTGCTAGAANCCCCCCCCCCTCCCCCACAATAAACTTCCGAGAGCGCTAGACTACTATCTGCGGTAAATTTTGCGGGGGATATGACGATTGGACACAGCGTAAGGGCATGTGCACGAGGACTACAACCAAGGTTGATGTTGCGTGGTTGTGACTTTTTGAGGTGGATGGGATGTTCGTACTCCAAAAATTAGTAGGATGGGTGGGGAAAGTGACGGTATGACACCGCACGTCGATAGTTGCCGGGGTTGACAGCAGTATTGATAGTATAGCTTGTGGCATGCTTTTAATATTCTCGTCGATGTCTCGTTATTGTGCTCTGACTATTGTGCTTGGCCGGCGAAGGGCAAGACAAGATATTCGAAACCGTGTTCATGAAGAATATAAATGAATGCCCCGAGGGACTATTTTGTGACGTAAAAGAAGCGCGCGAGAGGATTGTGATGCCACAAACGAAAGGCTTATCGGTACTTGTACTAATTGTTTGGCACAAGACATGTACCGAGTACTGCTGTAGTAGGATGGCATGATTTTTGTCCATGCGCAGGGAGCCCTTTGTTGTACCCTACAGTCCTGCACGTGTTTGCATACTCCATCCAAGAGTATGGCTTGGTGAGAATCGGTCATGAAACCAGTGCGTTGTTCGTACGTGTACGTATTTTGGCACTGCTGTGTTGTGATAACCTGTCGCTGACTGCTGTGTTGTGATCTAGACTCTGTTGGTGGTGCCGCTGACCTTGTCGCTAATCCCGCGTTTGTTGCGCCCTGTTTGTTTACTCTCGTGCTTGCCTTGCCGTGCCTTGCCTTCCTGGCTGTTTACGCATCCCCCCTTGGACTGGTCCTGTCTCATTCCATCAACTCGATTCAGGCTGAGCCTCAGCCTGACAACGATGAGCACGAGCTCAAGGTGGCCGCCATCAACGAGTCGATCAAGAAGATCAAGGACGACATCGAAGTCTTGCGGGCGAAGATTGAAGAGGCCAGCGAGGCCCGCAGAGGGCAGGGGGTGAGCGGCGGAGCTCCCGTGGCCGTAAAGCGGCATGGCGGCGTGCGCGCTGTGTGTGCCTGGTTGCAACGCGAGAGTGTGACGTTTCGATGTTTCCTATGGTTTGCCTTTACTGCTGTAGCTAATAGGCGTTTTCTTCGTTTCCAAGCTTTTTTTTTCCGGTTTGTTTATTGTGTGCATGTGTGTGTCTTTTTTTTTTGTTGTTGGTTTCTTTCCTGTTGCTTGATCTACCACGACTTGGTGATGCAAGATAGCCGGACGCGCTTGGCCGTTTGCACTTTCACCCGTCACTGGCGCTCGGACAAACATGACTCCCCCTTACATGGCGGGCACAAACCCCTCGCATAGTGGGCACCAGCGTCTCGCAATAACGGCAAGCAAGGCTGTGCTTCGATCTGACGATTGGTTGGACCCCTTGAACTCCTTGATGCTGTACAACACAGGCAGTATCCGGTTTTCTCTGTTGTTTCGATTCCCCCCTTGTACTACGGTCACTGCCGGCCATGTTGTTGTGCTTGGATCCCCACGTGTCATGTGGTTGATTTTATTAATGTTCAGATGTAACTATTAACTCTTGTGTGTAGTGGTGCTCTGACTCGCCTTTTCTTTTTTATTTTTTCGTGTCCCTGCAGGACGAGATGGGGGAAGCACGCGCAGTGATGCGTGCCCTGAAGGAAGAGAGGGATGAGATCAGAAGCCATCTTGACACGATGCAGGTGCGTCCGTCGGGCCTTTTGGCTGCGTACCGCTGTACTGCCTCCGGTGATTCTGCTGTGTTCGTGTACCCGTTCGTCGACTGTACGGTCCGGAGGTGTGGCCGTTGTCTCTTTTGATCGCTGACGCTTTCCAGTATAGTTCCATACCCGGGGGATGTGCGGACCCTCTGTACCGTGTAATCTGTCTTCACATGTCCATATCCAGATTGACCTCCGTTGGTCCTGAACTGTCACTTGCCACGCCCCTGCCCACGACACTTATCACGACGGTTTTGTTGGTTCTACGTCGGGTGCACTTGTAGTGGGCGAACGCGGTGGTGCGGGCGGGGTGGGCATGGCGCATGCCGTCTCCACTTTTTGCTATCGAGTGATGATCTTTAAAGTCGTAGACATAGGAACTCCTCGACGTGACGGGAGGCGCTCGTAAGTCAAAGACGGCCTTTTAGGTGTCGTGTTCAGTTGTATGTGGTGCATTGTTCGCAACAAACACGAACAACGTCAACTTGACCATTGTCCCACGCGTGTATGTGTCAAACCATCTTGCTCAACGTGTAACCGTCGTGCGCGTGAACGTTGAATATGTCTATCAGGCGGACAGCGCCAGAGCGAAGGCGGCTCTCGAGGGACACGACAAAAGCCGCAGGGCTCTCCAGTCCAGCCTCAAGTTCAAGACTGTCGGGGAGATCGAGACTGCCATCAGGCAGATGGAAGCTCGCCAGGTTTGTGCAGCTACGGTACTTGGTTTTCTGTTTCTTTTTTCTGGGGGGGGATTGCGACAGGATGAACATTAATCGTACCACCTTCGTCAGAACGTTCCGGGAACATGCTCGTACCCCTGAAGAGATGCGCGGGCGCGAGAGATACGGTTGAGTGACGCGATGGTTTAGACTAGAGTGTCGTGCCGCGACGGTTGGTGGTTCGATGATCGACCAGCCGGCTTTCTGGGTTGCCTATCTGGTGCCCTTGATGCTTTTGATGTTGATATTGATGCGTTAGGAGCTTGTGGCGGTATTTGATTTCGTACAGTATGCGGCCGGGAGGTGGCATTGAACTTTTGTTGTGACTCGGGGCGGCACCAAAAGGGTTTTGTAAACGTTGGTTGCTGACACGCTTGTACGGCACAATCACACTAGCAGATTTCCGTATGCGTATGATCCTCGTAAGAATATCTTGTAAAAACGCGGTTGTGTCGTGCCGGTCTTTGGTATGTTCACCTTCCAGGACCGTGAACGACCCTCTTGTCGAGACATGTGTAAAAAATACTTTTGAAGATGCCAGTTTTTGTTTTGCGTACTTGAAACCTTTGCAGAAGGAATCGCGACCGTATTCTAACTACTTCACTCTTCCCTATGAACAACCGTACAACTCTTCCCCAGTATGTGTTGCTGTCCGCCAATGGGGTGTTGAAGGTGACAACTTTTATCCCATTCCCTTCCCCCGATCCTATACATTGACGACAACGCTTGTCTTGTCTGCGTACACGATGTGCTTACGTTGAACGTTAACACCCAACAGCAAACGAGCTCCATGTCCCTTGCCGAGGAGAAGAAGCTCATCAAGGAGATGGAGCAGCTCAAGACCTCCAAGAAGACCGCCGCCCAGTTCATGTCCCAGGAGGAGGTGAGAGAGAGAGAGACAGAGAGAGAGAGAGAGAGAGAGAGA
>CACKRE030002677.1:31548-69536 GCA_902602495.3 Ectocarpus sp. CCAP 1310/34 | reverse complement strand
GAGAGAGAGAGAGAGAGAGAGAGAGAGAGAGAGAGAGAGAGAGAGAGAGAGAGAGAGAGAGATGGTTCAGTAGGTGTCCGGATATAGTGCCGGTTCTTGTCCAGGTGATTTGATAGGCACTCTACCGGGCACCGGCACTATTCAGGACTGTTCGACTTCAGAGTGCAGCTCTTGCGCTTTGCGGGGCTGACAGAGAAACCAAACGAACGGTATTTGGATCAATCGTGAGGTGGGCGACGTGGGCAGGCTTCATTAAATTTCGTGAGGCTCATGGACTGTCGATAACACGGCATTGGTCACATCAGAATTAACTTGATTGACCAGGTAAATTTGCTGCACGGCAGTTGTTCGGTTCCCACCTCAGCGCAAGCACTCGTCAGTGAAACGATGCTGCTGCCTTTCATCCGTAGACCGTGATGCCCGATAAAAAGTCCACCTCGCTATAAATTAATGATGTGTTGTATTGCAAGAAGGCCGCAGCACTATTCAGGCAAAACTCAAAGGCACCCTTCATCTGTGAAGAAAGAAAGACGCTCATGCACGCACCAGATGTACATTTGGAGGTAAAACATGGATGGATGTAGTTCTCCTTGCTTGAGCACACGAAAGCAGATGCAACCGAAAAAGGGGGTGAAGAAGACAACGAACTCTCCTGTTCCTCCGATAAAAAGCTAGAGAGAAGACCAAGCCTTCAGAAGCAAGAGAAACGACTGGTCAACCACAAGACGTCAGTGCCAGTGTGGTCAAAAACAGAAAATATTTGTTTCTCAAGGCCGTGAGCGGGTGTCATGGAGGAGGCTGAGCTATTCTCTGGATAAAAGACAGAAATGGTAGCAACAGAGAGAGAGAGAGAGATACGTGGCTGCCAAGGCTTACTACTTTTTGAACACGCGTTCGTTTCGGAGTGTTTTCATTATCCACTTTTTTTCGGGCTTTCATCTCTAGGTTCTGCGCCCCTGCGGCGTTTGTTGTGAGGGAGGTCATCTCGCTCGAAACTCTTGTTGTTCCCCTCAACGTCATATTTTCCTCATGCATCATCACTGCTATCCTTGGCTATAGTTTCCATCTCCTTCGTCACTACAGTGCCACCATCTTCCTTTTCGCTCGCATCCTTACTGAAATCCCAGCCTATTGGTGGAACCTAGTCGATCAGTAAACCGTGGCATTTGAAGACGTCACGCGTACCGAGAGAAACCGAGCTATACTTTTAGCTCGAAGCGAAACCGTCTCCGAATCCTGTTGGCGTGGAAGGATTGAGGCGAAAACAGGCTCTGTGTGGGGTGTGAACCGGCACTATTGACGGGTTCGATAGTGCCTGAACCGGCACTATAGCGGGCAGTCGTGAGTAGTGCCAAACCGGCACTTTACAGGCCTGTGTCTGTGTCGAGAATTTTTACCGGCACTAAACAATGTACCGGACGTGGGCACTATTCAACCGGCACTCTATTGGGACACCTACTGTATCTAGTTAGCGCTCAATGACCGCTCTTCTCCAGTCGTGGCGACAGGTCACTAGCAACAGTTACTGGGAAGACGGACGCCCATTTATACAAATATCTTCGATTTGAATGCATCTATCTATCGCTCCCCTGGCGATGTTTTTTGCCCCACTGTAAGCACATGCACGTACAAGCATATCCCGCTGTGTGCGACACACAACACTCCGACATACGCTGAAAAGTTTGCTGTTGTTTTTGTTACTGATGTTGTTCATTCAGATGGTCAAGGGTGCTAAGGACGGGTACGGCGCGGCTCGCAAGACGGAGTCGGAGAAGAAAGCCGAGCTCAGGGCGGTGCAGGAGAAGCTCAAGGCTGCGTTCGCGGTCCTGGAGGAGATGGGTGCCAAGCGCGACGAGGAGGGCGGCGGAGTGAACGCGCTTTACGAGCAGAAGAAGGCTCTCCACGAAGAGGTGAGTGAGGCACATACTGACGTACTACCCTACCCTACCCACGTGTTGCAAGTGGCGGAGACGGGACGGGGGGAAACGGAAGGTCGTTTCGTGCTCTTGTTGAACCGCATATTACATATTACATATTACATGTTACGATCCTGTCGCTGTCGTTGGGGTGGACGTGCCGCTCGTTTGTGGCCGCTCGCACTTTGGTCCTACGGTGTTCACCTTCTTTGTCTCCTATGTTCATGTCGTGCATGCAGTATGCAACCGTATACATGTCCTTCTCCGCGTTTCGGTGACGTGTGAGGTGTGATGTGTGATACGTCGTGCACCTTGGCAGTGTCATACACGCGTCTTGGTGTCGTTAGACCCCGTCCTTGTCGCTGTTGTCTTGACTAACCTTGACGAATGTCTCGGCCTTGATCGATCGATGGCACTGGTCGTAGCTGCATGTTGAGCGTACGCATATTGCGGCACCAACGGTATTGTATGCGCACTTCTTTCTGCCCACAAAAATCGTCGTTCCTTCTTGTGTAAGTACATGACCGCGAACCCCCCCTTGTTATCTTGTGCAGTTGTGCCGCTGCCACACTGCTGTCCTGTTGTCAGATGAAAGCGAATCTTACTGTTCTCTTTTGATTTTTCGCACTTGCACTGTGCTGTGCTGTGCTGTGCTGTGCTGTGCTGTCGTCCTGTCTGTCAGATCAATGTCAAGATCGAGGAGATCAAGGAGCTCCGTTCCGCTCACCGCGCCAAGCTCGACCACTGGTAAGTCGCCTATGGTATCATACCTCACGTGTACCCCACCTCATTACGTTCAGATAGGATAAGGTCGCGTTGAGATTTAGATTGACTACTGTGGGTCCAACTATGGGTACCCATCTTGTTGAAGCCTTGGTTTTGAGTACGAAACAGAGACTGCTTGCTGTGCAACGTCGGGAAAAAATGCTAAGGATGTGAGGGATCATTACTCATTGGCTTCCGTGAAGTGAAGTTGCTCCTTTCAGCTCCTTTCAGCTCCTTTCATTTCGAGACTGGTGGTGGAGGGAGCCCCCAAGCTAGGGCTAGAGCTAGAGCTAGAACGAATTGAATTCACTCTGTGCCAGTCTAGGTGTTGATTGGCACTGCACTATCGTCTCTTTTCCACACAGCGGTCCCCAGCATCGCTCGATGTGTTGCGGTGAACTCTTCTCTTCTTACTCTTCTTACTCTGTTGATCAACCAACACTCGTCACCGGCAGGATAGACGATGCTATGTTTGGGAGGCGTATGTTGAGCAAAACGTTGGCCTGTGGCCGTTCGCCAAAACAAGGCCGTCCATTTCTCTTAGTTCAGCCTCTCTTGGAGTGCGAGGATTTGTTGTTTACAGTGAAGTCTTGCGTGGCTGTGGATCATGATGATGTTGCAGGTATAACTGCAGGCGCGAGCGCACGAAGTTCAAGAGAGCTTTGCAGAAGGCGGAGTGGTTGGAGAGGGTGGCGGCGAAAAACGCTCACACTAAGGCACTCGAGGAGGAGGAGGCGAAGAAGATCCCTTACGAGGTGTGCTATGCTACTGTTGGTGGGGGAGGCGGACGTGGACGCTCACGTCAAACCGTCTCGCGGTCGCTCGAGAATAGGGTGCCACATTGGGTTTACATCTTGCCGGAAACCCTGCCCAATACGTTGGACATCCTTGTTACTATCAGCAGTAGTACGAGCTGGCGACAGTTCTGTCTGAAGTTAGATGTCCCTCACCAATTTGTGCCATTTTGTGACCGAAAAAGTGTCCGAAAGGACCCAAGCGTGTCTGCGTGTCTGCACTAAACCTTACCCTTGACCTAGGTTAGGGTCATGTGCAGTTGGTGCATACCAAATGTCATTGGCGCGAACCTGGGGTTCAATTTGCAAAACCCATGGGTATCAAGTCTCCTGCTCTCAAACCACTTGACTACAATGCATATGATACTGTTATAGGTGTCAAAGCGGAAAATTTCCCACAAATTTGAAAAAGCGTCCTCGGATCTTGCTGATGGAAAATCGACCAACAAATGAAATTGCACGGAACGGTCGGAACCTCCCGAAAAGACCATCTGACGCACACGCGCGAGGGCTCGTGTGTGTACTCTGATTATTCAACGGGTTCTCTCTTCCGCCTGGCGCTGTCCCGCCACCGCCGACTCCTTCCCTCGCCCAATGGCTTGTTTCTTTTGCTCCGCCTGCTGTCTCCGTGCCCGCTTCAACGTGAGCTCCTCTTCTTTCTCGCACGCAAACAANCGACCAACAAATGAAATTGCACGGAACGGTCGGAACCTCCCGAAAAGACCATCTGACGCACACGCGCGAGGGCTCGTGTGTGTACTCTGATTATTCAACGGGTTCTCTCTTCCGCCTGGCGCTGTCCCGCCACCGCCGACTCCTTCCCTCGCCCAATGGCTTGTTTCTTTTGCTCCGCCTGCTGTCTCCGTGCCCGCTTCAACGTGAGCTCCTCTTCTTTCTCGCACGCAAACAACAGAGCCATGCTGCAACCAGCTTTGCTCTCTTCCTCACTTTTCCTACTTTCGGCCAGCTCCTCCTTCGTTCTTTCCAGCGCTTTCTGCGCGGCGGTGATGCTGCCGCGCTCGAAAGCGCGCCGGGTGTTATCTGCTGCTGACGCCTCAGCCACAGACATCCCCGTCTTCTGTTCAAACTTAGTTTTGTTTTGATTCAACTTTCTGCTGGCGCGCCTCCTGCTGCCGGACGGCGCGGATCTCGATTTTATTTTTGGGAGGGTCTGCTGGTGTGGGCGCTACAGCCCCACTGAAGGGGCCGTTTTCGGACATGCAGATCTCGGGTTTGGCTGACGCGATTCGGGAGCGATCTCTTGTGCTGTATAGGTGTAAACCTAAAGGTAGAGGACTGCAAGGTCGCTTTCACGAGAGGAGCAAAGGTCGCCTTGGGCGTGGAGCAAAGAGCCCAAAAAACATGTTTTTTGGTGTTGTCCGTCCGCCCTTACACTTTTTGAGAAAGCCGACCTTGCAATCACCTCTATTGGACCTGTGTCCAGGTGCGTGTAACGCATGAAGAGCCATGCTGCTGTCTGGATGCAGAGCTGCCTGCACAAACAAATTGACTTGATGTATAGTTATTCAGTATTAACAGCGGGATTCTCAAGAACCAAAACAAGAGCCAAATCCGCGTGCCCCCCTCAAATTTTGACGAATGGACCGGACCTTTTTTTGGCCCCAAGTTCCGCCGCTTTGACACCCCTAACTGTAGTACAGCAGAAGCTGACTGAGAAGGGCATGAGGCAGAGACTGATCGAGGAATCCGGACGGTTTATATTCAGCATGTATGACATGTGTCCGTGATGTTCGATATCCTTGGGGCGCCCACCACACGGTTGCTTTGCAGCGCACCACCATGACCCTGTTTACCCTTCCATGTCACATGTCACACGCTAGATCCATTGCACCCCCCCCGCCCCCCCCGGTGTTTGCCATCGGGATTGGGTTTTCGTCGCTTGGCAAAGACGTTGTAAAACAAGCCAATTCACTTTGTGAACTCGGCAAACAGGTTNCTAGATGTGTATTGGCGGTAACCATAATGGTGGTCGAGTAGATCATGTCGTGCGGGGTGAAGAACCCTCGCTCCGCGCAAGGGGGATGACCGCACCACGTTGTGTTGAAATGGTCAAGCACCTTCGAGGCAGTTACACAGTGCTTACAACTGTCTCTGGAAGTGAAGTACCAGAAAGTAAATTAAGTCATACGCAGCTGTCATCCGTACGCAAGGAAGTAAGCACAAGATGCCGAACACCCTTAGCAGGATGCAGCGCACCCTTCATGCGACTCGCCGAATACCTCACGGCGCTTCACGCTTGGTGATGTGAGAGCCTGGTCCGGTGAGAACCCGGCGTGCTCCGTCCCGGCTTTGTAGGGATGCGAGGTCAATGGTCTAACGACTACGGCATGCACGACTATGAGTATACCCCCCTCCCCGTCGCCTTCGCAACCACACCAATGCGTTATCGTTCGGCTGCCTCACATGCACACCTTATCGGAGGGTATGCATTCCATCCACTCTACGTCACGTTCGTTCGCGTCGATGTGTTCCATCTATATACTGTGAAACGATGGCCAAGCTTCTAACACGTCGTCCTCTCCCCGCTTATTGTACGATCGCTGATGGTGATGGTGTGACCTCATTGTGCTGTTGTCGCTGCTACAATATGCGTGGGGCTGCTCTGTACCGATGGGGTGTCGGTGACATGATGATGGACGGTGGTGGTGGATGGATGGATGGATGGATGGATGGATGGATGGATGGATCAGTCGGAGATGGTGTTGTGCGACACCCTCGTCTCCTACCTGGAGTCCACGTTCATGAACGTCAAGGGCGAGGCGCCCAAGGTCAGTGACTACAGTACTGTTTTCCCCCAAAACAAAGCGCAGCAACCGTGTCTACCGTGCATGGTATGTATGTTGGCAATAAATCGAGACTCAGAAATGTTGTTGGCGCGGCCGAGTTTGTTGTTGTTGTTGTTGTTGTTGGTGAGTTGTTACGGTACAATAATGCGCTGCGGTCACGTTACTTTCAGGTGTAGAACGTAGAGGATGCTGTATGATGTCAGACCCGAGACATGAGGGGGCAGGATGAGAAGGCAACATACATTGTGGCCTAGGCTTCGCTACACGTTTTGTTTGGTGATTGCGGTTGTCGTTGCTGGGTCGTGATCCATGTGTCTCCATGTCTCAAGCCGGACGTATCTTGACTATTTTCTTGACTAAGACGCCGTGCTATCTACCACTGTAGGAGAGTATTATGTTTTCATTGGGCAAAATGACATTGTTCCCGTCCACATGTTTCCGCCCCGTATTTTTTCGTAGAGCTAGCTCGTGGCCAACATGTTTGTCGTTTTATTCGTGACGCCTGTTGTTGTCCCGTGCTGCTGTTGGTGTGGGTTGGTTCCGAAGGCGGCTGCCGTAGTGGCGCCGCAGGCAGCCACCAACACCAACGATGAGTTCAAAGGCATGAAGATGGTCATGAAGAAGCGGCAAGACGAGGAGTTCATCGTCATGGGAGGCGGCAGGAAGAAGGGAGGCGGCAAGAAGAAGGTGAAAGCCGTGGGTCGAGACGCTTCATGACGCGGCTGTCGATTTTTGTTGGTACAACAGCATTAGCTTACCTTGATTGGCCGTTGCTCACGGACAATGCATCGCTTGTGTCACCTGTGGGATCAGTACTGAGAATACTGGATAGACTCACGTACTTCTGCTACATGAACGTATACCAGTAGTCTAGAAGTACGTTTTTCAACACTCGCGAACACTTTGATTTTTTTTTCCTTTTTTTTTTTGTTTTTTTTAGGCCGGCGGCAAGAACGCTGCGGGCGGCAAGAACACGATCGTGCATGCCATCGACACCATGGAGAGCTTCTCGATGCTATCCATCGCCCCTCCCCCGAACAAGGTAAGGTGACCCAAGATCCGTACCCCTCATCTATCCCTTCGTTCACTCAATATTGTTGTAGTTGTTGCCGCTGATTGACAGCCGGGAGAGTGACACTGGACAAGGCAAAAGTTTCGTACGAAATCATAACGTTCTCGTTTTGTTCTTGCACGCCCTCTCGAAACCACGAGCAAGGAGCACCCCGGTTACCGTTGCTGGCGATTTTATACCTCTATAACTCCACATGTCTCTCGCGCTCTCCAGTTGATTGCAAAGGTTTCATCGATTTGTGTGGAATGGCTTGACCACTCTTTTTTATCTCTCGCTTGGTTCTCTCGGTCGTTGATTGCAAAGGTAAAGATAGAGGTTTAATCTGTTTGTTCAACTGAAATGACCGCTGGTTGTCTTTTGTTGTAATTGTTTTTTGGCAGGCGGCCGTGCCGGATGCCATCAAGGCACTCAAGGAGAAGAAGGCTTGGTTTGCCGAGCAGCCCCGTCCAACCGCCACCACTGCCAAGCCTGCCCAGGTCAGGGAGACCCTCCGTGTTGCTTTTGCTGTTGCTCCTTGGGCAGCCTCTATACCATAGGCCATGTTTCATCCTCATCGCGCCAATCTTGTCATGTCCTTGTGTCCGTCTTCCACACGCTATGTGCTAGTAGTAAGATATTTCACACAAGTAAGTACTATTCCTGATATCATATCCCTCAAGACTAAGACTCCCTCCTCGTCTGTCTCTTGCAGTATTGTGGCTTGTGTTGCTTGTCTCAGCCTTTGGTGGCTTGTGCCTCCAAAGCCCCTCCTCCTCCCCCAAATGTGGGGTTCAGAACCTACATTTTCCCACGTCCTACCCCCCCCCCACGCTGTACATGAACTGCTCATCGAAACCACCAACATCTCATGTTGCCTGGATCGATCAGGTGGGCGAGAAGTCGAAGAAGGCTGCGAAGGTGAAGGCGAAGGCCCCCGACATTAACGACGAAGAGTTCCCCGGCCTGCCTGGCATGGCTTCCAAACCTAAGACAGACGAGGCGGGGGAAGGGGAGGACGGGGGGGAGGGGGAGACCGCCAACGGCGATGCCGATGCTGCTGTGGACGGTGACGGGGAGGATGAGGCCGAGAAGGTACGTATTGACTGCTCGCTGTTGTTGTTTTCGTTGCTTTCCATCGTGCTGCTTTTGCTTTTATTGTCGATGTTAGTGTTGCTGTTGTCGCCACTGTATGTGTTGTTGTCGTTGCTTTTCATGGTCATGGGTCATGGTCATGTTGTTCCTCTTTTGTCATGATGATGTTTTTGTTGTTGTTGTTGTTGTTGTTGTTGTCATTGCTGCTGTTGCTGCTGTGCGGTGGTCGCTGTTGTTGTTAATTGCGATGGCGATGGCCATATCGCTCATCTGATAGTTCTCTATTCTGGGGGTGTGGGGGGACGGTCATCGCGGCATCATGGGCGTGTCAGGCCCGCGACACGTGCCTCTGCCGCTTGTATCACAACATGAGGTGTTAACACGCACTTCCAGCCAGGTCCCCTAAACCCTGGCGGTTGCTCCGTCTTTTGCCGCCACCCGCCCCGCCCGATGCAATCGCTCACACCGCGTGCCCCTACGATCTCTCTTCTCGGCCGCCATACCTACTACACCTCTACGACAAGCAGGTGGCTCCCCCCACTGCCGCGAGCATCGTGGCCAACGGGGTGACCGGTAAGGCCGCCGCTGAGCCCGAGCCGGCTGCCGAGGAGACACCCGCCCCCGCCGAAGACGCGCCCGAGGCGGAGGAGGCCAAGGGAGATGGGGAGGACAAGGTACAGTGTGTTGCGGCAAGGCAAGGCGAGGCAAGCATTGCTTGCAACCACCTTCTGCGTGTCGTCGAAGTCGACAAGGGTGTTGTTTGATGCCGTTCCACAGCCTATGCCGGGAGATTCAGTGTGATCATGAAAAGTAGCAGCAGCTCATGGTTTGTACGATCAACCTTGTACCATGTTGGCCCGCTTGAGCTAGTTTTTGTGCAAGTTTTCCTGTGAATGAATACTTCAGATTCACAGCGAAGAATAGCTTGATGGATTGATGGAGTGGTCGTGGTTCCTCCTGAACACCTTCCCCTCCTCGGCCGGGTCGAACGAGTCACGCTTAAATTGACTAGACTCGGGGGCGCTTGTGCCCATGGAATGAATACCGCACAACGAAATTAAATGTCTTTTTGTAGTCCAATCGGCCTGCACCGAATCAAACAATTTATGATCAGCTGTCGAGGAACCTAGTAGCCACCGCGGAACAAACCGAATAACCGACCCCCCCTTCCACCGTCGGCGTGCTGATTTCGCGTCCCCACCCCCATTCTCCGGAAGGCCGCTGAGGTGGTGGCTGCGAAGGAGGATGAGGAGGACGTCGCAGCCCCTTCCGCAGCCGTTGAGAACAAGGAGGCCGAGAAGGCGGAGGAAGCAGCCGACTCACCGGCAGCGGCCGAACCGGAAGCGGAAGCGGAAGTCGCGAAGAAGGACGATGAGCCTGCTGTCTCTGGGGAGGGAGCGGAGGAGACCAAGGAGGAGTAACGGCAGGGGGCGCCGCAAATGGTAGCGAAGACCCCCCCCTCGCTTGGGGCAGGGCCGGGGCCTCGGGGCCTCGGGGCCAAGGAGCTAAGCTGGCTTTTGTTTTGGCGAAGAAATGCAGTGTTGCCTACATGCTCGTATAGGTGGTGGGCACTGTCGTATCGTGCTTTGGAGGGGAGTGGGGAGTGGGGAGTGGTGCTCTTAAGTTTTTGCGGTGATGCGATTCAATCGCTGGAAAGTTGGGCAGGTTGGTTTTGTGCAGCGGTGTCAGCGACAAGGCTGTTGAGTGAACTGAAAATGAATCCGTATCCTTACGAGGAAACTACAACGGACGCATGCTTTGTTTTCCTAAAAGCTTCCTGGAAGTCTCCTGGGAGGTCGGCCGTGACAGGGGGGCCGGGATGGCGGATAACCAGTCTGTGTATTGTGCTTGGCCCTTGAGTGGATACAGTTTGTGTGTGTAGGTTTTTTGGAGATAGCAAGCAAGCAGGAGAGGGAGATGGAAGCTGAGGGGAGGAAGGGCGCACCGTGATGTGGAACAGCGAGTGGTGGATGGAAACGTGTGACGAGTACAACGCCAAGATGCCACATGTGGTATTGCGTCGAAATTTGTTTCTCGCGCAACCGGTTGGCACAGTTGGCATTCACGTTTGTGTGAAGCAGCGGGCTCTCTCCCTGCCCAGGGCCGGCGGGTGGTGCGCGGAAGGGAGGAGGGAGACACTGCTTCACCGCTGCTCCGCACTGCACCGTGAACAACCACCCTCTGGTTGCATGGGCAGTTGGCAGTGGCACTGGTGCCGCGGCGGCTTGCAGATGTGATCGTGGTCCGTCTAACCATCGTTAGCGCGTTGGTTTGGTTGCTGCCTGTAAGCAGCGCTCGAAGGCTGGTGGAGGGCTTTATCTGACGGCGTTGTCGTTGTCGAGGGCGAGGGAGACATCAAGATTAATGACCAGGCGTGGTGCTCGTGGTCCGCTACAGGTTTTTTTTTTTACTTTGCCAGAAGCAGGCGTTTCCAGAGAGAGGAACAGGTGCGTACCTTCGCTTTCGTCCTCCTGTTGACTTCGGAAGGAGACCAGACGGACAGACCTGCAAATCACGTCGAACGTGTTGAGGTCGCGCCTCCGGTGTCGTTATATTTGTTGTATGTGGCTTCCCCGAAGTACTTGAGGGCGCGGCCTGCCTTGTCCCGTCTAGCGCCACCCCTAAACCTGAAGCAACCAGTTCTACCGTTGAAATTTACATGTGCACGGTGACGGTGGAGGGGCGATCTCATTGGTGTGTTCGTTTGGAGATTTTGGAGGTGCGAGATGTCGGTTAGGTTCTGGCGCGGTTTCCTCCGTCTCTCGTGGCTGCTGTTTAACTGCGCGAGCCTTTGGTCTGAAGCCCACACTCGCCTGGCACCCATTTGAGTGCGTTGTGCCGACGAAAAAGGTTGAAGGGCCAAGCCGAATGGAGGATGTAGCGTAGTGTAGCAGGACACAGCATCAGTAGTGTGTTGGGGCTGTCAGATTCCCAGGATTGGGATGGGAGCCTCTTCGTGCTGCGAGCGGAAAAGGCAGCTGCTCGCTCGTCTTGCCACAAGGCGCGTTGCGACTCAAGTGTCGGCACCGTTCAAGGGACTACGTATTACTACTATTTTAGACAAGGGCGGTCACCTCTTGATTGAACCGGTTGGGATATTCGTTGTGTCTTTTTTTTTAATTTGGACGGAGTAGGGGGGAGGGATTCGACCCCTCTCGTTTGTCTGGCGATGAACCCTTCGCTCCTGCTTGTCGCGCTATCTCTAGCTTCCCGTGGTACTCCCGGCTGCTGCTCATCATGTCGTGATCTGGTCATCTTGCTTTCTCTTCGTTTTAGTCCTATAGTCTACGTTTCTTGATATTTCCGTTCCGTTTCTTGGAGGCGTGGCCTGGGCGTTGCTTCGCCTGTCGATTCGTCTCCTCTCGGCAATGTGGGTTGTGCGAGACGGAGGGGGCAAGGGGATTCGACTGTTGACTTGGGGTTATTTGGATTGATTCGATCGGTCGAGTGTGTGATAGTTTTCACGGGAGGGGGGGGTCTTTTCGTGATGGATGTGTGCAAGGGAAGATGAGGACGCTCGGGTTGGGGGGACCAAAAAACAAAAAACGTAAACGAAGTAAAAGGTGAACCGTTTTTTTGTGCCAGTCATAATAAGGGGTCGCGATGACCCCGGCCTCCTGAACTTCCCGATCCATGCCAGACAAAAGGACATTTCAGGCGATCGAGCGACGAAGGACAGAAAACGGTTCTTGATCTTTCGACAAAGGCTATCCATGCAGCTACTTGCCTGGCCCGTCATGTTCCATACTGTTGCCACTTGCCACGTTTGTGAGATGGGCGTGACGGAGAGTAACCAACGACCAACAACACACCAGGTCCTCTCCCTCCTCTTTACGAAGACTTCATGTCTTCTATATATGAGACGTGACATGTACATTGTACATTACTTAACCCGCCCGCTTGTACGCACAAGAAATTTGGCATAATCGATTCTATGGTTTTCGATCATTATTAACTGTGTGATCGACTGTGCATGGGTTGTGACTATTAGACTAATAGGTGATCGACTTGCGTTCTACTTCATTACCACATGGTATTTCGTATCTCTAGTCGCGCAAGCACAGCACCCATAAATCTCGGTCCCTCAGGGAAGTGCGTAATCTACATCACCCCGGAAGGACTAGGCATTCGAGTACCAGACGACAAGGTTACCAACACGTTCGCGTACCAAAGCCGCGGTCTGTGCTTGTCCTACGGGCGGCACGCTCTCTGATACATATGTTCGGTCTAGACTATGTATGTGTACACGCACTGCAGTATTTTTGGCTGTTTACAAAATAAAGAACCACACAAACCGCCTCGCCCTTGACCTACACATGTGTAAACCTGGAGTCAGACTGGGACACAGATATGCAGAGCCCACATTACTCACGGTAGTCCAATACTGGTGCCTTCCCAACATTTCCATCGTGACTTACGAAAAGGTCCCTTCTCTTACCCCGGACGTCTGAAAGGTCCCTTGCGCTAACAGTTCCCGGTTATGAGATGCCGTAAGAGTCATTGCACTCAGGTCTACTCGTGGCGGGAGGGATAGCACCCGCTCCGTCTCAAAACTGGTGCACCTGCAAAGGAGAGTATACCGTCGTGTGATTGTTTGCGAGAGCGGGAAGTACGGGCGTTCGTGGTTAATTTTGTTTCGAGCCTTTCGTCGGGGAATGCTGTGTGTGCTGCGGCGATTGATCCTGTCGAACAGGATGATACACCCAAGTAAATGCAGTAGGTTTAGATCACCACAGGGGAGAAACGACCCGTCATACAAAACAATGACCGACGGTAGGTCACGGAGTCGGCACAACGAAGCACAGGAGAACTGCAGAGGAAGTACCTGTCTGTTGTTTACTCTCTCTCTGTCTGTGTTCGTTGTTCAAACCGAGCAGTCATCACTTACCACCAACCCTAAGCGTGCGACTACTGTACAACACCAAGAGACTTGTTGCCGCGCGCTGCTCAGTTTCAAAAACAGAAACAGTATTTTCCGTGACGTTCCTCAGGACGTACTACTGTTTGGGGAGTTACCTGTGAAGCTCCTTGTTCCCACCCGCCTGTGCGGTAAGCCTCAAACGCCTTTGCCCGTCAGAGGTTGCAGGTCTGTCCTCCCGAGATCGCCGTGCAGGTGCAGACACGGACATGGCCCGCACTTTCCGCCCCCCTTGCCATCGCTCTCCACGTTCTTTCTCTACCACGGAGTCGCGTTCGAAGTTGATGTCTGCAACATGACACGACGCGCTGCTGTGCGCAGTCTCGCTTCGACGCTGGCGGTGAGCACGCCGTGGCGACACGAATGTGGGCTGAGAGCGTGGTGACGGCGGACTTGGAAGGTCCAGGCCAACCCGGGCGAGGAGGCCGGCAAAGGGCCCTTGGTGCCCAGTGCCCGGTTCGACGGCATCAAGACCTAGCGCTCGACGAAAGTTTGCCGGAAAGTGACGTCTCAGGTCCTGCTAGAGATCGCCCAATCGTTCCAAGGAAAGTACAAGTATTGTTGAAACACGGTGCGAACTCAGGCTTCCAAGCTTCTCTGTCTCCTTGGACACGTCAGATCTTTTTAGGGAATTGTGTTAGTATTGACCTAACCAACCAATGGCATGTCAGACTGGTTCTTCATAAGAGTCGCTGCCTTCCGCTTCCTGAGAGAGCGTATAATGGCGCTATCAACCAATCAAATGTGAACAGTTGTCCATCGGCACTATATGACCAGGAGTAGTTTAACGGCGCGAACCACCCCGTCGGCTTTGCACGCCCAAGTCGTTCAGGTCCACGTAGTGGATTTTCTCTCGCCCTCAAACAGGTGTTCTACTACAAGGTAACGACCGCGATATCCATGTACATGCCTTCTGCAGCTGACGTCTTCTTTGCCGAACCTCTTCTGGCTCGCTTTTCCCCCCTGTCAGCCGCTCCAGTTCCTCGGTCCAGGTAGCGAACACGAACGCTACCAGATCGCGAAGCACAACACTTCGGTTTCCGTCTTTGTCAACGCAGCGGAGCAGTAGGTACGCCTGCTTCCTGTCAAAACCGCCGGTCATAGCCCTAGCACGGGCGGAATACCGCCTCTTTCTCGTGAGCGCTTTGACAAGAGACATGAAGTTGGACACAGAGACCTGCACGTGAACGTCCGCATGGACAGCGGACGAGCTAACCACGGTGAGAGTGGCCGAGGAGTTGCACCATAAGGCAGAACCATAACCTATGCGATATTGTTTGAGAAGGTTCTACTCAAGAACTTGCAGCCTGTGAAACAAGCGTAAGTATTCGTCGACAAGAACGAGGCCGGCCTGTACGTACGAACAACGATGTCAGGCCCACTTATTTACCTTCCCGGTTCCTCGTTTATCAAAAGTAGATATGACACCCCCCAAGGTTGCTCGGCACGTGCGCAAAGCATCCGCGATGCCCAGCACGAATTCCCGCAAATTGGATAGGTCTTGGGTTGCGGATGTTTCCCATCCCGATGTCGCCTCTGAAGAAAGCAAGCTGCTTTTGTCGCAACTACGACCAGGCTCAAAATCGAATGCTTCTCTCTCGAAGTTGCGCTGCTTGGTACCACCGAACGGGCCCCTAGGAGTAGCTGGTCGGTGAAGCAGAGGTTGAAATCCGAACGCCTCGAAAAAATCGCCCGGATGTAGGAAACCCTGAGTTCGAAGCCTGGGCAGGGAATCCAAAAACAATTGCCATTGTTCCCATCGCATTTCAATTTGCAGGAGCGAGCGGATGCCGACCTCGAGTCTGTGCCGTGTGAGCTTCAAGCCGCGTGCTGTACCGGAGCTCTTCGCATCACCTTGTTGGAACGAACACAACTCGTTGAACAGTAGTCGCGCTCGTTTGTTCCCACCGTTCTCCCGTTGGTTTTCGGCGCTACCTTCACCAATTGACGCAAACTCAACTTCGGCACTATCAATGCTATCGCTTCTGGTCATGCTTCCCCCTTCCGAACTACCCCACCACGCTTCTGGGTAGTCGCCCGTACTTTCGACCCGCCCGCCCTGTTCAGTGTTCGTGTCCTCCAACAAGGCCGCGGTCGCCCACATGGCTGTCTGCACCACTTTGTGTACCTCGGACGTGGTAGCATTTGCTGGAATGCATATGTACCGCTTCCGGTCCTTCAATTGCGAGACTCCGGTCCCCATTTCCGGCGACCGTTGGACGCTAACCTCTTCGGTTACGAACTCCCCACGAACCTCCTTCATAGTAAGAGCAAACGCCTCCTCGTCGGGCGAGAAGACCGATCGAGAGCCCGCAGAAAACCGTTCGTCCTTGTGGGTGTCCTCTGTTTGCTGCACGCCTTGCCCAGTACCCCTCTTGGCACCGGCGTCTTCGTCAGGTGGCGACGGGGGGATTGGTGTGCTGTTAGTTTTCTTCTCCGCAAGCGTACCCGTTGCTAACGGTGGCGGGTCCTCCTTTCGATCGACTCCGACGGCTGTGCACCCGGTTCGCCTGGAACGGTTGACTGGGCTACCGGCTTGAGCTTCCTTTGTATCGCTCGACCCGGTCATCACACCGAGTGTTTTGCTGGCAGCGTAGGCTTGTGGTGGCGGTGATGGCTGTGGCCGGTCCTCTCTCATCGTATCAGCCTTGTGATGCCGCTGCTGCTGCTGCTGCTGCTGCTGCTTCTTGCTGAGCTTTTGCATGTGACGCAAAATCTTGAGGCGATGCAGAGAATCCGACATTCCTAGACCCTCCTCCAACAAGACATCCGTAAGGTCGCATAAAACCAAGCCGTCTATTGACGCATCCTGAAATCTGTGCACGTATTGTGGAAGCTGCATATCCGCCGACAGCCAACTCAAGACCTGCCCTACCGTCCACGACGTGATATCTTCGGGAAGGACATACGTTGCGGTCTCGTTTCCCTCCGTCGTGTGACGAGGTGCCAGTGTTGCTGGCCTGTTGGGACTTCGGTTGACATCGACGCTGTCGTGCGCTCGACTGACCTTTGACGGTTTGTCTTGCACCCTACCTGGGGGTTCAGCCGTGAAGAGTTTTGGGGGGCCCACGTTAGGTTTTCTCGCGGACTCCGGATAGTGAAACGAATCTGAACCGGTTTTTGGAGAGCTTTGCCGGCCGTCTTCGGTGGTGGTGGTGGCGCTGTCTTGCCTCCCTGTGAGTTGAGTGTTTCTCACGGTCTGGTCCGTTGACGGTTCAACCAAACCAACCAAGCTGGGAACACGTCTGGTACGCCGTCTACCGTGCGGGTCGTCGCGGTTGCCGCCGGCGTTCCTGCTAGCGTCGCTCCCGAGAGCGTCGTCATCGCTATCGCTGTCGCTACTTTCGTCATCGTTGTCTTCGGCTAGCTCGCTAACCAGATATCCCACCGCAGCGTCGGCCTGCCGTGAGGCCACCCGGCTCAAGAACATACAAAACTCGGCGAACGTAACCTCGGCAGTCCGATCGCGGTCCATCATGGACAAGATGTTGTCTGCCGCCGATTCGGAGAGCGCAGCGCTGCTTCCTTCCCCATAGCTTGACTTGCTTTCTTCCGACACCAGCAGCACGAACTCACCCGCTTGCGATGCTCTAGATGTGCCAGCTGATGGGCTAGACGTGACAGACATCGCCGTTTTAGCCGCCGCGGTAGATGTTGCGAGGTACTCGTCGACGGCGTCGACCAAGGCCAGCCGCAGATCCTCCGTTTCGATGACAAGGTTCCCGCTACGGTTTAAGCGATAATATATGGCTTTCATGGCGGCGATGCCATTTGCGCGCGAAGTTGCAGCGCCCTCTTGCCAGTTTCTCACGAGAACGTTCGGATGGGGCGCAAACTTGAGGTCGATGAGCACCCGACCAACCTCCGTGTCTGCTGCGCCGGACACCGACGACGAAAGCTCACTTTCTCTGGAGGAAGTATTCTTATCGTCCGGTGCGTGCAGTGGGTACCATGCTTGCACGGAGTGTCCGAAGTCCTCTTCCCTCATCCCGATGGGCCCAAAATCATGAGCGCTACCCCTTGGTCTGCGAATGGATTGAGCGGTTTCTCGCGCCATCGTCGATATGCCATTATGCACGACGGCCTCCACGCCAACAGACGCGAATCCGACCACGCGGTCTCCCTGAACCACGCTCACATGCAGCGTAGTCGGCTGCTTGTTGAAGGCGTTGTTGAACCGCATGCGATGAGGACAGGCGCCGTCCCACGAAAAAATTGCACCCCCTTTTGCATAGGCTTCTCCTCCGTGTTCTCCCAGGAGGCTTGTCCGCACGCCTCGCCTCCCGGGTGTACTCCGCACCCTGTGCCCCATGGCTGCACCAGTCTGAGCGGGCAGCAGACGAGTTAAAGCTTTAATGTTTCCTGACCCGAAGGTCGGTGAACGGTCATTGTCCAGCAGCTGAGCCTCACGTATGGCCACTTGGAGGATTCCCACTGCCAACGGAGCATACCGTATCGAGAGAAGAACTTGCCCAGTGTCCTCTTCTCCAGACCCTGCTTTGACCCCAGTGGTGTTTTCTTTCACACCAACGCACGGGAACCACTCCAACAACTCAGATCCAGGAACGTCTGCAATGGGAACCAATTTGGCGGGTGGAACGTAGGACACCGCGTTTAGTGTCTTCCCCATGCCTTGTATTGTACCTTCCTTGCTGAAGCGTTCTCCAACAATAGAGACTCGAACGCACAGCGATCGACTGCCGCCACGTCCCCTCGCGCCAACGGCCACAGCACGACCTGACCCTACTCGGGCTGAAGAGGCGCCGTAGGTCGTATTGCCGTCAAGGCCATGTCCTGGGGCCTCGGCCAGATGCGCCGCGCCTTCCCACCGCAGTCGGTTGCCTTGCTTAGAGAAACCGTCTTCGGCGGCTATCCCGATCCGTTGCAAGGTCCTTTCGAACCCTCGCACTTCCAAAAACTCGACGTGATAGTTCCCGAACGAGAGAGGCGACATCGTCATGCTTCCCGCGCCGTTGGCGTTCTGGATATCGTAAGGCGGAGCGCGATCGATTGTGTCGCCCTCGAAGCCCACTCGACAACGCACGTACACCGCACCCGCAGGTATGCCTTCGGTCCATACGGCGTGCCAGGAGCTGATTGGGTGACCCAAGTCGAGGTCCTCCGTGGGCAGAGGCCAGTCGCAATGCCCGATGACAGTACTTGACTCACCCACTCCCCACGCCCCTCCTTCGACACTCCGTCCTGTACCCTTATCCTGCCCATCGCCACGTCTACGCTGCTCGTTGAGGACGGTTATCCGGAGCACCTCGTTCGAGGACCCGAACCCTCCGACACTGCTACGAGGTGGGTACGGTAGTGCCAGAAGGCCTGCCCCGTCAGCCCATTCGGGGTCGGGTCCCCCACCCCTCGCTGGAGGCGTTTTTCCTCTCGCTCCCGACCCCAACATCTCCACGTGCACGACAGGACGGTCAGACTCGGCGTGCGTATGCCGAAGGTCCCGCCCCTGCCGCACTTCCAAGAACAAGTATCGCCTCCGCCTGGAGATTGTGCCAGCGCCATCGCATACGGAAGCTGCCGTCATGCCACCGTTCTCCCTGCTCTTCTCATCAGCGATGAACTGCAGCCCGATGAATACCCTCCCAGCCTCCGCCTCGCCGTCACAGCTACGCATGGGATACCACGCGCGCGTCATGTGCCCCATGAACCAAAGGGGAAACATAGGAATCTCTACCGTTCCCAGGACCTTTCCCTTGCCTCTACAGCAACGAGCTTCCACCTCTAGTACCGGTGTGCGTCCCAGCACAACTCGGTTTGATTCTTCCTCAAGCCCTGGCGCATCTTGTTGCAGGTCTAGGAAAAATGTGGAGTTGAACTGTGGCTCTCCTCGACCCCCTCGAATTGCCGCTGTCCGCTGGAACGGCGGTAATGGACCGCCGCAGTGGTCTCCGACCCTGAGCCGCACCCCCACCTGCGGGTCTTTGGAAGAAGCAGGGAGACACCGGGCTGAGATGATCTGTACATGGACGACCCCACGTCGGGCTCGACATAACACGGCCGAATATTCGGGATCAGCAATGTGCTCGATGTCGTTGATGGCGAGGCTGGTCGGATTCTTCGTTGGCAAGTGCTTATCCATGTTTGGCATCTCGTCCACCGATGGAACGTAAACGAGGCCGAGGTATATCCCTGAATTCGTTTCTCTTGCTGCTCCGCCCAGCAACGGGATCCAAATATCAGCGGGCATCGACGGGTGGAGGATAAAGGGGGCCACCGCTACGCGTACGGCAGCTGGGAGAGACACACACACAGAGATAGATAGATAGAGAGAGAGAGAGAGGGAGAGAGAGAGAGAGAGAGAGAAGTACAAAGACGGTAAGCGAGATGAGTTAGCAGCAATGTCTCTGAACGACGTTTTTCCCAATGTAGCGTCTGATATATTGCGCAGAATGGGAGGTGCATGTCAGCCTCGACTCACCTAGAAGCCCCCCGCCGAGTGCCTTGTCTTTCACCTCAAGAATCATCTCTGGACTATTGAAGTCCTGTGGTGTCCACAGCACGTCCACAGCCATGTTCTCGTTGAACACTGGATTCAGTCCCGTTTGCCGCCGGGTGCTGCACTGCCAACCTCCGTGCCGCAGTCTGGCCTCTATCAGAGGGGCCCTTTCTCCGATCATGGCTTTCGGCAGGGCCCGACAGCACCTTATCGTCATGAAGAGTCGACCAGGTCGCCGCTCCAACGCATATCTCAGCGCACCGAAAGGGCCGTTATCCCCTTCGTCCGCCCCGGCTGTTAACTCTCTCTGCATCATAAAGTCCTTGGAAAGAAAACGGCAGCAGAGCCGCACCTCGCCGGCGACTTCTCGCTCCCTGCTCCCCCCTTGCCGACCGGCGATGAAAAGAGGGAACCAGGCCTCGAACCCACACGGCTTGATCTTGTGCGGGCTTGTCGTATTTTTTCCGGACGGCTCTCGTTTACGGCCGGGAAATCGTTCCGTGTCCACATGATCCTCGTTATCAGAGCTGTAGCTGTTGTCGGCAAGTTCCTGTCTGGTAGGGGCAGCATCCTTGTCCGGGCTCACACACGACGAAGACCCCCCGGGTGGACGCTCGAGGCAATCGGAGAATCCAGGGAGAGCGGCGGCGGCGGCGGCCACGCCATGTTCTGCGGCAATGAGCCCCGCTGAAGACAGCTCTACTTCGCCAAGGACGTTGTCTTCCAAGTCTTGGCTCACATTTCTCACCCGCACCACAACGCGAGCTGTGGCGGCGTCCGTGATGGATAGGGTGAGAGTCTGCGGACGAATGGAGGGAGGAGTGCGTGGCGGTGGGCAAGGGGGGAATGCTTTGGTTGAGTTTGATGAAAGTATGCAAACTTTCGCCGTTCTATGCCACGCAACATAGACGAATTGTCAAACGATGCCTGCCGTGCATGTTTCTCTCGGTTTTCCCTCAAACTGTGCAAATCTCGATAGTATGGTTGTAGTTGGAATTGGGGGTAAAGCACAACACCTGGGTAATTGGGGCGCAAAATGCGCCCATGCAACGCGTTCTATGGCGGAACGTGGCGACTCATGTCTAATCCAAGTGTGTTGGGAGTACTGCGTCTGTAGTGGGCGGTGGTTGCCACTCATAATACTGCAGTTACCTGTCCCCAAACAGGATGCCGCCCGCCCGGTCCCATGTAGGACGTCGAAGTTTGGGCCTCGCCTCCATCAGGCAGGACAGTCAGGAAGATCTCAGGCTGAGCATCTCGTGACTCTACCGACTTCTCTTGTCGAGGCAAGCGCAAGTTCCTTGCTCGTAGGCAGTGCACGACCAACTCCCCCCCTTCGCAGGCGATTCTTCGCAAATCTGGGTGGAACGGCGGGTGATCGAGCGAATTCCGTCTTGCGTCCTCTGAATGAACCACCCCCCGTGACACGTTACTGGTAGCTCTCGAACCTCCCCGAACACCTCCCGGGAAGACAGGCTGGAACATCATAGCCACCTCGAGTGATACCGTGCGTCTATCGGCTGATGCCCCCGTTGACCCAACCGTGCGGGCAGAGGTTGGCGGCTCTGAGCCCAGTCTTCCCGTGAGACAGATTGCCCTCTCGAAGACACGTCGAGGGCTGTGCACAAGACCCGCGGTAGGAACGAATCCCGTCCACTCCACCGGACGCCCGGGGCTGCGGGATACCTCGAACTTGAGCACTGACGCGCGTCCTCGGCCCCAGCCGGATAAGGCCAGGCGAGGGTCCCATGGAAGTGTCAGCAGCTCTCCGGAGGCCGCCGTGCGTGAGGGCTCGTCACCGTCGAGCTTGAATTCATTTGACAAAAACACGAGTAGTGGGCATGCCAGTACTTCCATAGACAGATGGGAAGAATGTCACACGACTGGGGTGCCATGGACGGGTACTACAATGTACAGGATCCATCGCACGGCATGTTGCTGCGTGTGCAGAGTGCAGTCAACTCACGACGCGAAGCGACTCACAGTGGCAAGAGGACTTTCGTTCGGCCGCTATGCCGTAATAGCACATTCACAGGGGAGGCAATGGGCATGCACCACAAACGATATCAAACGCTTGTCGAGAAGGGGGGAAGACTCAAGAGTCCCCAGTCTCGTCTCAATGGTCGCGATCAGCGGGGTGTCACCTGTTCATTCCCGTTGCGTCGCAGCATACCACAGCACAATATTGTCAGAATGCAAACTTTTTCCAAATCGAAATCGTCATCCCAACACAGACCCAGTCCTGAGTACCTACCGCTTGTCCTGGGCCATTCCAGCTGCACACGGCCGCCCCCTCATCCACCACGCCAACTCGAGTGGTTGCTGCGCTTGTCTCCCCGCCAAGACGTTCCCTGGCTCCCCATTCGTCAGAATCTTCCGCGAGAGAAACGCGCACCCTTAGGCGGTCCTCACGAGACACATCGCCGCCATCCATGGATACGACAAGAACGTGAATGGCCGCCGTCGCTGCCGGGCTGGCGGTAGCGCCGGAGGTCGGTAATCCGTGCGGTGACGCCACAACGTGTGCTGGCAAGGAAGGGCAAATATTATTCGTCGGGGCGAATGCTTCCCGGAGGATGTGTGCCTGACCCACGACCTGATCGAGAGGCAACCGCGTGCGGGCGGGAAGATCAGATTGGATACTTTGTGTGACAACAATACAATACAATACTGTACATGAGTGTCTGTTCGTTGTCGGGCAAAGACGGTCGGTCCTTGGCAGCAACCTAGAGTTCCTCACCGGTTGCCTGTTCTCACGGACAGCTGGCTGAGCCTGAGCTGCTCGTGGCGTGGTTTGCGAATCAAGCATCTTGAGATGCAGACCGCACGGGTGCGGCAACTACCAACATCGTATCAATCGTGTGCTCTACTCGCCGCATCAGCCTAGGAAGTACATGAGGGATGATATTTAAATAGTTTTTCGTGATCAACAGGTATCCTTACACTTGAACACCATCGGAGTGAACCCCCGCCATGTCTAATGGTTCAGACGTGCTTGCCTCGGGAAGAAAGTTTAAGGAAATAACTGCATGCCCACGATACCCTCGACCTCGATGGTCCGTCAGCTTAAACCTCTCCGGCGTGATCTGTCCGATATCGAGCACCTGCAAGGAGTAGTAATTTTGCGCATACCTGGAAGTAGCACATGCAACGTGCCACAATAGCCGTGATTGGTCGGGTCGGCAAGACTAATTGTAGAGCCGTCTAGAACTAGGTGATTTTCTGAGCAATGACTTGGAAATAGTGTCGGACGGTCGAAAATGCGCTTGAACATGACCTAAGATGGAACGTGCCTGCGCACTAACAAACACAAAATCAATAACATGAACTTGTTTATCTCCTCAAACTTCAGACAATTCTATCGGGGGTGCATCGTTTTCACCTGCAAGGTTAAAGAGACAAGTGGGGGTGATTTCGGACGGTGCTACTTGGCCCTCTCACCTCCTCAAAGATATTTTACAGCATGCGACAGGCTTGTGGCACCCTTGAGGGCCATTCCCGTCCAAGACACGAATTTCCAGCATCTCTACGTTGGCATCGTCCACCAGCAGAGAGAATTGATGATTCCATTCCACGCTGGTGTCGCTCCATTGGCCAATCGCACTGTTGATGGTGTAAACAGCGCGGTGAAAAAGTACCGTCAACGATCCATACAAAAGGCTTTGATGGGCTTTCGCAAGCCCGTGATGAAGCGCATGTGCAAGCAGGAAGAGTCAGACTCGCAAGAGAGTCAGAAGGATCTATAGCTACCACACCGCGACGGCGAAACGGTTGGTATGTCGAGCTTTTAGTTGGTCTGGACGAAACGGGCTTAGAAATACTTCATATTTCCTTTCCAGCAAGCCTACCTCGTGTGCAATTCAGCTCCGGCGGAACACAATAACCTCAGCTGAACGACCGGGTCGACGGTTTCCTCCACCTAGGGTCACAGCAAAGATAGCGAAGAAGCGACTCATTCAGTGTATGCCGTAGGTCGTTTGCGGCACGGCGACACGTCCGTACCGTGCGCGCCGAAATACTGTGGGACAGCATTAGCATTCCCCCAATTGGGAAAAGAGAGATCACGTCACACGAGGCCCCACTACGCAATCTACTCGGTGCTCAGACAACGCTATTACAAAGCCCAAAACAGCAACTATTGCTCAACAAGCGTGAACGTGATTTCCTTTGTGGTGTCCACGTCTGGTTCAGAACGACAAGAAAAGTGACTCCTCGGTACCACCGCGCACAACGTGTGCGCATTTGTTGTGCAATACTTCTACAACACAACCGACGCGTAGTCGAGAGAAGAGAGCAAACCGTGAGCACGCTCTCGAGCAAGCCTCACTCACCCACTGCAAATCGGTCGCTCGTATCAGGTGCACCTCCAACGCCCCCGGCAGGGCCGTTGAATTGGAGTCCAGTGCTTGGCTATCGCCTACCCCACCGCCGTCATCGGCAGCTCGTGAAAGAGCCGCAGCTGGGTTTTCAGTGAAAAGCTGCATTGAATTTTCCGCCGCTCTTGACAGAGCCTGCCGACACATTCAAGGAATTATTGCCACCAAACTTGGCATGAGCTGGTGTGAACGGTTTTACCAGGCCACGGCTTCTGCGTTTCCACGGTATTTTCGCCCGCCTCGACGGACTACGAGCGAGTTGAAAAAAAGAAACCCCAACGGCGGCCTCCCACGGACCATCTCTGTACCACTCCTGCGAATACCCCTCCCCCCAAACTTTGATCTCTCCGTGTCATGTATTGCCACCATCGCCCAAGAAGAGTACATCCAGGTCTCAAGGGATTTTTTTCCGGATCAACTGTGGTGCACTCTTGGGGGTGTTTCTTCAGCATGCCAGCTAGCCTTCCGTCTCACCTTGATTGCCTCCCTCACCCCCAGAGCATCTGCGACCTTGTCTGGCACGTATAGTGCCCGCAATCTCAGCTCCCCGCCCCGCCCAGCATTGCGCAGAGGACCCCCTCCTTGGTTGGCACCATCAGAAAAGCTTCGGTCGTCCTCGAGAAGCGGTATCACTTGGTCCACCGCCGCTACAGGGCAGCTGAAACGCTCCGCCTCGTCGCATCCCAATACGCGCGCGTTTCCGAATTGTCGAAATGCTACGGGGTGAGCACTCCCGGCTGCTGTTTTACTGTTGTGGTTACCCCGGCGGCGACGTGGACTCCGAAGCACAGCTTCTCCATTAAGGTTTTTGTACCCGCACAAGCTCGCGAGAAGGACTTCTGCCCTGCCCGACACGACCTTCTTTTCGCCGCACTTGGTGTACACGGTCAAAACACAGCTCGGCGACGTGTCCGCCAGGTGGTTATCTGCGAGAGGAGTTGCTTGGGCGAAATCCATCTTCAGGAACTTGTGGAACACTCCGACGTCTACATCCGGGTTACCCATTTCCGGCACACGTGCGCAGCCCAGAATCTCCCTTGCCTTCTTTCGACCCACTTTTGCGTACGGCCGCAGCTCGATTTCGCACGTTGGTGGCAAGCCTCTTACGCGCTGAGCCGCAGGACTATGAGACAGCGGGTTGATTTGAAGTCGTGAGCGTGGCTGGATGTGTTAGGTAAGTGTACACCTAGTCTCGAGGCAAAACTTGAGGTTCCTACAACTATCTCGCGGTGAAGAAATGTCCCCGGAGAATTTGGTGCGCGGCCGTCCTACCTTTGTGCTCGCGACAAAAATATTTCCCAAAGGGCTTGAGCCTCTCCTGCTTCAGAATCACAAAAGCCCCAAATGAGGTTAACCCTGCGGTGCTCACTTTGGGTTGACGAGCTTCCTTCCTTCTTTCAGCCAGACGTAAAGCGTTCCTGTCTCTACCCTTTCCTCGGGCCTCAACCCGCAGACGTTGACCGGTTCAAGGTCATAAGGGATCCAACAGCACCCCAAACGGATGAAACCGCGATCTCGCCCCTTTTCAATGGTTTGAAAGTGAGCGGGGGTTGGTTGCGTTTTATGCAGGTTGGATGAGCGGGGAGAGGGACAACTTATTCACGACACGACCCCTTCGTTACGTGTCGCAGAACGAAGAGACCAACCCGTGACACAATATTAGCGGGGTTGATGCCAAGGATGACCAAAGCGTCACAAAAAAATGGTTCACGACCCCTTTCTACTTACCCGCCGTCTCGCTACGTCAAAAGACAAGCACGACGAGAAACGGGTGAGAGAACTGAAGTGAGCAATAGTCTACGACAAAGAACATGGGGTGATTCTCCTACCTGTGAGAAAAGCCGGTGCCACAGGACCGAGGACTCTCTCTCTGCCAGCGACTCCGGGGTCACCACCACCTCGAGTGACGATATTGGCTCGTCGCCTCCGCGTACATCTTTGTCTGTCAAGGACACTGTAAGTGTTATCGAACCACCTCCAGCCTGACCCCGCAGGAAGTCAGCTTCAGACTGTCCTACCCGAAGGTCACAGCTCTCGAGCCACCTGGACGACCGCATGCATTGGAGTCAGTCGGGAAGTTCGTGACGATGAGAATAAGCTCGGATCCTGCAAGGTTCCGATGAGCGTTTCTCTAGCCTTGGCGTGGCGTATCCGGCGGCACTCACTACTATTCCTGCCACCGACTGTGCTGTCAGCATTACGCGCACGACATCTTGAACAGGAGGCGCGAGAATAACTGTTTGAGCGACACCACAGCATTGCCTAGAAGCTCACCGTGCCTGTCTTCCCTTTCCGACCACCGCCGCCGCACTGCTGAATGGCTTGGCTTGGCAGGGGATCGCCGGATCAGCTACTACTCGTTCGACGACCACGTACGGGTCCTGATGTCGCTTTAGTCCCGATAGTTCTCTCGCGTCTACAACAAACATCCGCAGGATTCCAGGGCAATGTAGGCTTGTCACTTGCGGCCCGCTTGGTCTTTCTGGACTAGGCAAAGATTCATGTCGTGGGGTCTCCCATGCATCCTCAAACCGAACAGTTAGCGATAGCTGGCCAAGCGTGTGTGGCGCTGCTCCTCTGTTGAGAGAGACTATGTCCAGAGATATCTCTTGCTCTTGTCGTGCCTGAATCACGCCTGAGACCTCAGCCTGCCCTTGTCCAAGAACTCTTTGTCCCGCCAGCACCCCGGCCACAACGACGTCTGCCTGCAGCGAGACAACCGTGTCGAGCGCCTCAAAATCGGTGGCATAACACGGGATCTCAAGCTCTTGGTTCCACGCGCCGGTCACCCTGCTCTTGGCTTCGTCCTGCTGACTCGGGTCGCCGCCGATCTCCAGTAGCGGGCGCGTGGTCGCAAATCGCTTCCCTGGAAGCAGCGTCAATCGCACTTCTGGCGCTTCGACATCCTCGTGCAAAGCTATGCCGAGAACCATCACCTTCAAGACACCAGGACCCTCATTTGGCCCGATGGCTGGTAGAGTGACGGTCTCCCCAGGTGGCTTACTTTGAGGGTTGCGAAGCGCCTCTTTCAGCCGGTCGCAACCGCCACGTTCAGTCTGCAGCTCAACACTGCACGAAAGGGTTGGTAGGATCATGTCTCCAAATTCATCGCCACCTGCGCCGGTGAGGCACCGCAATGGGAGGTCAAGGGGTACTTGCTCACCACTTGGGATGGAGCTAGGTGTGCCGCTGCCGGACTCACGGTCATTCGAAAGTGACGCAACGTCCACCTCGACGTACCCTACTTGGTCGTCCTGGACGGGGTTGGACGTCCACAGTTCCAATCGCAACGTCGATGGGACACCCAACCCCTCGTCAGAAACCGGAAGGACGAGCCAGGTGTCGACCCAGGTCGACTTCCCGCTCACGACTCCTGCTACCGGTGTGCTTCTCTCGGTAACACCAACTCGGGCAACCACGTACGGCTTCGGCTTGTCCAGAGCACCCCAGCCGAATGCAAGGATGTCGCTTAGATCTTTCACCATAACGTTAGTTATCAGAATAAAGTTGGACGCCTGTCCGGGCTGTCGAGGTGTGTCAGGTTCTCGAAGCGGTATCTGTTCCTCTGACCCAAGTGCTGTGCCCGGCTGGTCGGGATAGAAGGTTATCACCATGCTCAACGTGCCTTTGCGGCCGTTGCCCTGTCGCGAGAGCTTTACACGACAAGACAAGCCGCCTTGCTCGGGACGGTTTTGCAACTCCAAAAGCTTTTCAGGTCTGATGAGACCTTTTCCGATAAGAGCATCCCTCCCAGGCTGATTGCCATTCCGCACTTCCACCGCTAGACCGTTGCCCCACCCTTTTCGCGCTGTTTGGCCTGAATCCACCCGGAAGCGCAGAGACTGTCCTGTCCAGTCGCACAGGTTCCCGCCCCCTGTTAAAGAACTCGTTCGCTCCGCTACTGGGCCCAGAGCAACCTTCACATATGGGTCTTGGCGTCCGCCGAACTTCAACCCTTCCGTTGGCGGAAGGTCGTACGCCGTGAGACCTGAACACACGAGGTATCCGATGGCTGAGTGGTCCAGAGTTTTCCCGGCCTTCGCTTTCTTGGTTTCCCTCTCACCACTTCGGTATCGGCCGATGCCTGAGTGCCCTAGACCGAGCGCTGCAGCCCTTGGTAGATCATCCGCGTCAAGGACAAGTCTTACACGTGCCACGAACACGCCGTGAGTTTGGGCCCGGTTGCCGTTGCGTTGCTGTGACAACGGCAAGCGGATGCGTGCACTGTGGTCTTGGTGGAGAGCCAAAGCACGCACGTGCCGCGGCGTCATCGCTGCCTTGCCGATGATCACGTCGCTGCCGGGGTTCTCACTCCAAACCTATCCCCAAGAAATAGCCGAGGCGTAGGAGGAATGTGAGTGAAGCTCTGACGCCAAGGCGTTCCTACTTGGGTGTCGGTGCCAATGGATGATTGTTCTTGGCGGGCAAGAAGCAACGTAAGCATGCTGCTTGCGCGCATGTCGGCGTGTTTTGGCCCTTCAAATGGAAGCCAGAATTGGTGCGGCGCATGTGGGTTTTTCCAAAGAACCACAATCTCAGCTCACTAAACTTCACTACATGACGATTTACACGATGTTTCCTAACTAGACTTACCTCGACGATCACAGTGTCCGCCGCATTGCCATACTTTATTGTTATTGCCTCGAGACCCCACTGGACGGCCCCGTTCGTTCCTTCCTGCACGCTGGTGGCGTTCTCCTGTGCACGCACATTGTCAATCTCAAGACTCATCGAGAGGTAGAACTTCTGCCGGTCGTGCCCCAAGAGGCCTCCATTGCTCTCTGTTCCCGAAAGATCGATTGCCTGAGGCGAACAGAAGATATCGATTGTGTTCGCACGCCAATAAAATGCTGTGCGCATTTTTCGTTGTCTGACAAGTAAAAAAAAATGCTGCCAGGGTACTGATAGGGGCGTGCGGAATAGAGATCACAATTGTTTCATGGCTTGTATTGGTGTTGACAGCTTAAACGACAAGATCAAAACAATGTCGTTCTTGTGCGGTTCCAAGGAATTGACCATACATATTACAGCAGTAGCGCTAAAACAGTGGCCGATGAGCATGACTCCCGGGTTCACCTCTAGTGCTGTGAAAAACAATGCACCGGCGGTCTTGACCGTACTTCCATCGTCAATCGCCTCTTCCAGCACAGCGAGGGCCATTCGCTCCTTGCTTTTTTCACCAGTGCCGCTGCCATCTGGGACGGTGATACCCGGGGTTTGATCTCGGGCGATTTGTTGGCCTTCTGGAAGCAAGAGGCTTGGGTCGATGCCCTCGGTGGACTCCTGCGCTGCCCCTGTTGTCGGGTTCGCCGTTTCATGGTCCCCTGAGGTCGACGTAGCTGGTACACGTTCGCTTTTGGATGGTGACGACGGATCGATCTCCACCTCGGACAACCTGGTTGTGGCAGTATCGCCGATATCTTCGTGCGCGGTGCTTGCACGAAGTTCGCCATTCGGGAGGGTGATCGACAAAGCTTCATGATGCGTGGCGGCGCCTTGTCGGGTCCCCTGTTCGTCTGAAGAAGAGGTGGAGGCCGCTCCGTCTCTTCCTTCGCCCACCAAACCTTTTGTCGTTTCTTCTGAAGGTTTGGATGCCATCACTTTCACGTCTCACAGACTACCGGATCAGACTCTGCGGGCAGCCGCTCGCTTCTCTGCAGAAAAAATAAACAGCGAAATCTTGTGCCCTTTCGATAGTTTCGTGTGGTTCGATTCGCGGTTTGTAACTCTTCGAATCCAGCCGCAATGTATTCCCCCGGCTTCAACCCTTCAAAACCTTCAACACAAGCAAGGAAATGATGGATCAACGTGATACACACATAGCATCTCCTTCTCACAGCTTGATGACGATTTCTCCAGTGAGTACGATGCAAGAGCTCAGAGGTAGTGAACGAGACCTCTCGGTCTGGGCTGGACTGGTGCTTGGACTTGGCCTGGCTTTGTGGATTCGACACCAGGTATAGACTACACATATCCCAGCCTCCAGCACAACTATTTTTTTTCTTTCCTCCGGTCTATCTCGCGGTGTCCAACCCAATTCGTTCGCACTACTCTGAGCCAGAGAGATGAGCATGAAAGTTCCCTCGGGAGATCGTGTCGGCTGTCTGCCTTTCATTCCCCTCCAAGCACAGGAGACTTCACCTTGACGAACCTCTCACACATGGAGTCACGTTGTCGCTTTCCGTCGCCATTTGTATGCAGCACCGACAGGAGCAGACCAACGGCAAGCTAACCTCTGCGAGCGAAGCCGGCAGTTGTCGACCGACAAGCTCGCGCTTGTTCTTACTGTTCGAAGCAGTAGCAATGGCCATCACCAAGGCTCGGCTGCAGCTGTTCAAACGTGTACCCTCATGTATGCGGCCGTGGGCATGTCGGCTCATGAGCACTAGGTACTCGCCGGCCAGCCAGGTGAAGTAGGGAACAACACAGAGAAAAATCTACCAACCTACAGTCGACTGCTGTAGTCTTATGTGCTGTAGAAGTATTATTATAATACAAGTTATGTGCGTACAGTTATGTGTCGTGTGGTGTGGTTGTTGTTGCCTTCACATTCAAATACTTTCCAGCCTCTGCTCAGTACCTTTCAACTCCCATGCCGTCCAACTGACGGGGAGCCTTCCGTGTAGTTACTATCGATCATTTTTTGGTAATAAAGGAAAGGAATGCTGTGGTGTTGTGGGGAAATGTTGATAGTTCCATGCTTGTTCTCGTATTGGTGTTGTCCAATGAAAACCACGTGTACAAATCCCCCCTCCTTCTGTCGCTCGCGAGTGTTTCCTTCGGCACCTTGCTACAAGCCATTTGCTTGCCATTCGCCACAAACCATGTTGCCGGAAGTAGCGTGTCGTCATCTATCGTACCTCTTGTTCTCGCTTACAATATACTTCGTATATGTAGGTCCTGCGAGTTTGTCCACTCTCACGGATACGATGTGACGATGTGCGGTACCACAATGGGATCATTGCCGGACTCATGGATAAATGAAGACGTTCGTAGTCCTCCCCAACAGTTGTTGGCGGCCTCCACGAGCAAAGTATTGGAAGAGTTTTTGTCTATGCTGCACCAAGATATCGCGACCTATCTAAGGTGGTGCATGGTCGTGCACCTCCCAAAAAAAAGCGAAAAGGTCACGCCACCTCGTCCCCTCACTACCTCCAGTAATGCTGATGCTGTCTTAGCATCTGAAACTGCACCATCCAATTGTGCCCAGCGCGCTATTGCCGAAGAAGTGAATGTCCTCGACGAACGTAGGCGATTCCCCAACCTGAGATACCGAGCCTCGGTTTACAATACGAGACAATATATCCAGGTTTATCGCCATTACGATGGCAAAGCAGCTGTAGCCTCAAACGCCAACCCCCGATGCTCTTCCTCTTCCGTGTGGTGTACCAAGTTTAGACGAACCGGATGTTTACATTGCGCTATAGCAACTACACAGAGAAGCTCCGCTGGGCACTTGAGCTATCGGGGGAGGTGTTCCACGAGGTGAGAACCGAAGTTTCGTAGGTAGCAGAACAAACGAGATGAAGGGAACGGTTTTCACGTTTGAAGGGAGGCAACCAAGCTCGAAACAAAGTCAAAGTCAAAAAATATGTACATGTACCATTTCGCCTGTTTTCGTGCTTCGGGATATACTCAGCTGGCGGAGGAAAGTCTTTTCCCACGCTTCCTTCTCATGGGCACGCAAGGGGACCGTCGGTACGGTACCGCCAGCGCCCGAGGACCGCCAGCCACCCGTGGCGCTTACACGCAAAGTTGAAAAGATTGACTCTATACCCCGGGGACGTCTTCCGCGTGAAGAAAGCCTTCGCAAGAAGTACGAAAAGAACTGCTTGGCATAATCAGGAAGACTTCCGTTTTTTCCTGCGCAACGCACACAAGTCCCACAGACCATGGGCAACACGAATACGTCAGAGCGAGTGATCAAACGCAGGGGGGTGACAGCAGTAGAACCTGCAGCAAAGAGCCTAAGACGCCACTAGCCGAGCAGCACACACTAACGCACACGTCACAGCGAGAAAAACTAGCCCGCACATCAATGAAATTCCAGGAAAATTCTGCAGATAGTACGAAAAACCGGCACTCAGCACCGCAGGCCATGGCGTTGAGATGCAACCATGGGACCGCGATGACACAGGCCGCGCCCTCTTGCGTCGCCCCGGGAGGCAAGCCACCTACTCCCCAAGAGGAGTCGTGTATGAAGGACCCCACCGCTCGGAGTTGGAAGCACCTTATTTGACAGTAAAGAGGAAACACGCCGTTGATGGATTAGTCTTCGATTGTTTCAGACCCCGTGCGAGTGGCTTGTTCGCATGCTTCATCCCGCCTTCCGACCTTGGATGGGCTCCGAGTGCTATCCTTAAGCTTGAACTGCTTTGCTCTGTTCGTTCCTTGGAGCAACACCAGTTCTTGGCCCGCACCAATTCGAAGACGTGCGTTTTCGGCCGGTACACCTCACATGTTGGAACGGCCGAGCGCACCGAAGTGAAGGCACACCATTAAGATCACAACACCACACTGATGGACCTCTCCGTGGAACACCCGTCGGTGCGCGTCGGGAATGAAGCGCCGGGGGCGCAATCGCGTGTCTGATCGAAGCGCAGCCTGCTTAAGGCATCGCACGTTGGCCTGTACGAGCAAGCGAGGGTCTAGACCTGTCTTACCCTCGGGGATAGCGTTCTTTCCTGCGTCAGTTTGGGGATATTCCGTAAAATACCCATCCATATTTGTTATGAGAACCGGTTCTTGTCCGTAACCCAGGTTCCGGTTGCCATTTTTCTTGCAAGACCTACCGCCATGTACCATTCTCTCGGTGCGGACGATTCCCTGCCGGTAATATCAACAAACGAAGGCCGGGGCGAGAGCCTCAAGACTGTTCCCGCTCTTATGGGTAAGACACATTTTGCTCTTGTGGGTAAGACACATTTTCGTTTGTTCTCGCGTGGTCTACAGTACGACACGTCGATGCCAAGAACAGGAGAGGTCTGAGAGCACAATAGTTATTGGTAACCCGAAATCCAGCGCTATTCTTGTATCCTGTTGGCTTTTGATCACTATTCCCAGCGTGTCGTGATTGCACCACGAAGAGGGTATTCGGGTCATGAAGCCTGTAAATTTGACCCTTGCCGGCTGCTCCTCTTTGCCCAGAACACCTGTCAACGGCTAGATGGCGTGCTTGGATGTATCCCGAAGGCGCCCACGAGCTTGAGAAGGAGCTCGAACAAGCTTTCGGTCAGGCAGTGATGCGTGTGGTGTATGCCTACCTTTTTCAAGAGGTACTGGAGAAAGTTGTGGTTGTTGTTGGTCCTTCCCCGTGTCACCCTTCTCGATTGATGCATTCCGTAACCACATTCTCTGCAGGCCACATGCATGATGCATCCAAGTGACCGCAGATAAGTTGACTCCTGCGGTTGTATTTCACGTCCTGTTCATCTTTAAGGGTGATGACATATTGAAATCATTGGGCACTTCCAAGTCGCATCGATGCCTCCGACTGCTGCGGTACAGGGGATGCGCAGTAAAACGATCAAGATGTTCTCTCGCGGGTTACCGCTGTGGCAACGACTGCTCATGCCCACGCTTGGGGTGGGTCTGGTGAACACGATGAATAACCGTTTGCGACTGGAAGGGGGGATAAGGAGCAACATGAAGATCATCGAGAAAACATTCGGGTGAGTAGTCGGTTCGCCATGAAACGCCGGATGAGTTCGAGTTTGGCGGGATATAGCATCAGCGGCGGGTTTTCTGGACGCCGCATTTACCAAGAGATGAGGAGAGGCCTACTTTTTAATCCTCCCTTATGATCAGTGTGGACCGATTGCTCCGCACATCGAACCCCTTCAGTCAATTTATATCCCATCACCTGCAGATTGGTGGAGCGCTTGCTCTCCGACGGGCGGGCCTACCTATGCGGCGACAGCATCAGCGCAGCGGACATTACTTTCGCAGCTCTGGCGTTCCCTGTCCTTCTCCCTGAAGAGACCGCCGACGTGTTTGTGGAGTACGATCCGCGTCTGCTTCCTCGAGGATATGTGGAAGTGATCAAGAGGTGTGATGCACGGGTTTTCGAACGTCTGGTGATGTCGCAAGGCCTATTGTAATAGTTCGCTTGTGTTGTCCTCGGAACGTCGGTTGAACGGATGAGTGCTGAGTGCTGTACTGCAACTCCAGCATTGTCTCCCGGTGATGACGTCGAGACGAAGGGACTGGTAGACAGAAATCGCGTGGCACGAATGGCATCATTCAGGAACGTCTAAATTGTGAGCCTGACTGCCTGCAGAACAAGGTCGACCCAGCCCCTACCCTGCCCGCTCATCCTTTTTATGCAACAGCCTACGCTTTCGCGAGGGAGGGGCATTTGCTCTCCGGTTATACCGCAACAAACGAACTCGAAAGGGCAGCCCGGTCACCCCCCTTCGCTCGTCTCGCAGAGGACGCAGCTTTACTCTCAAGAAGAACGTCAACAGGTTCGGATGCGACTTTGATTCCGATTGTGGTGAGGGTTGGCGAACGATTTTTTTTTCTGGTTTCAGCGATGATATAGTTGCCGGTTTCCGATCCTGTTCAGTCCCCGTTCGTCCCGAAATTTGTCCGTTTCCTTGCCCCACTTCCGTCCTACCGCCCCCCCTCCCCGCTTCAAAACGTTAGTCCCTTGCACAACCTGTCCAGCCGGCGGGGTGACAGACGGGCGACAGTCACACATCCAAGACACGTGGAGCTGCAGATGCCGTTGACTCCTCCGAAGCATAGAGCTAGCTTCGCCGCCTAGTTGAGTCTACGATACCATATTTATTTGTCAGGATGGCGTCAGCGTTGGTGTTTGTGTCTTGAAAATTACTGTATAGACTAGAATTGTGGTGCCTCTGCGAGAGAAACAAATGAATCCTCTCGAAGGGTTGAACTTTCATATTGGGCTCAACAGTATTGCGGGAAAACACAAGAGGGCCGGTCCAGAGGGCGATCGTGCTTCGTGTGGTTTCTTGCACTTTGTGGCTAGCAGGTTAATGGCTGTGTCGAACCCGCGTGGATGAGTACGTAAGGGGTTGAGCTCGTTCAGAGTTCACAGTACGGTACAAGATTCTCAAATACTTCAAAACGAGTGCTGCGTTGTTCCTAATGCACCGCCGGTACTACGCTCGAAGTAAGCGGAATGAATGGTTGATCCGTTTCAATCCCGAAGGGACGCAAGGACAAACTTGCTTCCTCGTCCGAAATGGATTCGGAAAAGCGACGAAATTTTGCAAGCGTCTTGCTTCACGCAGGATCCCCACGGGGAACGTATTAATTGTGGTGGTTCAAGCGATGCTGTTCACAAGACCGCCACTCGCACGTCCTGCGGATTTGACGCCAGAGAATCGGCCGTCTCGTCCCCTGTGGCTCGAATAGCCCGTTGTCGACCCCCAGCCGAAAAAAATGTTGAGCTCGGACGTGAGGGGAACGCGATCGACACACCCCTAGCTACGAGAGAGAGAGAGAGAGAGAGAGAGAGAGAGAGAGAGAGAGGGAGAGAGACCACACACTTGCCAATATCGTCCGCTTTTCAATCTGAATCGATGGTTCCTGCTGTTGTTGCTGCGGCTTGTACCCAGCGCTCCTTTCACTAAAACCCTATCCTGATCGTCGAGGCACCATACGCAACGTGTGTTTCAATGTGTAACAAAATGAACCTGCGTCAGAGGTGGATGCCGGCAAACATTTCACGCCACCAAAATGCACTGCTGATTGTGTTCTTCACGTGCGTTGCTCCTTCGTCCCGAAGGGAGGGATTATGTCTTCGGCAAGGTCAGAGCAAGTATTTCTACCAGTCCTCATGCCAAAATCGGTGCAGTTTGTGTATACATGATTACCATGGTATGCATGCCGACTACACGCTTTAGCCTCCTTGTTACGCTACGTTTTCGCATCTCTTGAATTGTCATCCCGCCGAACAAAGAAACGACCGGTTTCGTTCAGATTGAGAGGTACAGTACATGTGTTACCAATCAGTGGCTGGAACAGTCACCACCGCCGATCATTCGAGTGCAACCGCACTCTCCACAGTAGGCAAGCACTTTCCCCTCACTCACGATGACTTGCCAACTTGATGGGCATTGAACACATGGGACAGACGACAGCCAACAACCGTGACTCCAGCAGGGGTGGCAAGCGATGCCAAGACCATTAAAAATATACAAATGTAGACTAAAGGCCAGGCGCCTCGCTAATGGCGGTATATCTGTTCTGGCTGAAATGTAGTCACCCCAGCAGTATGAGGCATCCAGAGGAACACGAACATGTTTCACGGAAAACATGTGTTCCATTCTCAGTTTGCTTCCAACTCTCCATGTATGCATAGTACGCGATGCTATCGTCACGTCTATGGACCTATTGGGCCCACAACGGGGGCGTCTGCCAAAGGCAAAATAGACTATCGTAGAAGGAACAGCTCGCGATCACCGCCCTGCGACTTCGCAGCATCGTCGGCAAAAGGCACCAATCCGCACCGTACGCCATCGAAGCATGTCGTGTGTATTTTGCCACTATCCCCTTCGGCACTTCGACTTCCCCGTTCCCGGCCAAGCTAGATTGCGACCCGTGCCCCAGGGGATGACTTATGCCTATCCCCGTGTCCAAGACACGCATCCCCGCGTGCATGCAGGCGGCAAGGAGAAGATGTCCTCGGTCGGGATCTGGGTGCCACTTCAATCGCCACAAGCCCCCCCCCGTTGGGGTGCACGACACGGGTTCGCGAATGGTTCTTGCATCCCAGATCCGCACGCTCTCATCGTAGCTCCCGCTGTCAGAGGGTGGGGTGCGCATTTTATTCGCAGACACGCAGCATGGATTTGGAAGTTTCAGCAGCAGAGCGATGAACGGCAAAGACAAAAAACAGGAATGGCACTGAAGTACATCGCACAGTTCCAGAGTGCTATTTTTTTAGGCACGTTCGTGTGTGAAAGTCTCCGTCAAAGGCAACCGCCCTCACCGCACGGCAATCTTTCACACGCTTGACGAAAGCTGCTGGTCTGTGCTGGGACTCTTGACGATCACAAAATACCCGTGTGTTGGACCGATACTTTCTCGAGTAAACGCGTCGCACGATTTTTGCTCATGACATCTCCCCTCGGTGGTCAGTAGTTAACCACGCTAACATAGCAGGAGCAGATTGTGGATTCGATTCTCTCTCTGGAGGGGTTTCTTTGCCTACAATTGCAGTGGAAAATGACTAATTTCGCGAATACACACATTTCGACTTCACGGTCAACGAGCAAGCGACGGCTGAACTCTTTTCGCGATAAACACGAAGGCACGTGCCGCATGAGGAAAGGTGGGGTAAAAATATTTACCGGTCTTCATTGCAAATTAAAGGTCCTGCGCGACCTTCCTCATGTGTAACCCCGGCTGATAGTTTAACATCTAGAGCAGGTGTAAGCAAAAATGGGGCCAACACTCACACACACACACACACACACAGCCTTGGTAGACGCGCGCAGTTCTTCTGTTGCCACCGTTTCTGTCGTTGATCCGAAGGATAGTATAGCTTCCCCCATGCTGCCCCCTCTCCCCCCCCTCCCGGTGTTTACCATCGGGGTTGGGTTCTCGTCGCTTGACAACGACGTTGTAAAACAAGCTGCCCCCCCCGGTGTTTGCCATCGGGATTGGGTTTTCATCGCTTGGCAACGACGTTGTAAAACAAGCCAACTCACTCCGTGAACTCGGCAACCAGGTTACCGGGTTTTTTTTGGCGGTAACCATGATGGTGGTCGAGTAGATTATGTTGTGCGGGGTCGAGAACCCTCACTCCGCGCAAGGGGGATGATCGCACCACGTTGTGTT
>CACKRE030002677.1:13229-23450 GCA_902602495.3 Ectocarpus sp. CCAP 1310/34 | reverse complement strand
ATGAACAGACGCACGAGCCCACTGCAGGTACTTTTGTGCAACCACCACAAAAAACTATTCCACCTCCAACTCTAGTATGTTAAGGGGTTGCAGAAGACGAATTTTGATAGTGATTAGTTTGGAAATCAAATGAAAGAGCACCAGAAATTGCATAACAGACACACCAGACCAGTAGGAAGGCAGCGCGAAAAACAAAAATCGTTGATTCTCGCAAAGGACGGCAGTAGAGGCTGCTCAAGTCAGAAGTACATTTCACGCGCCTACCTCCACACGCCTCCTTTGAAATCAAGATGAAAATTCACAACATTCTGAATTCTAGTCAAAAGAGCCAAAACGGGAGGCGTTCAATCAAGGTCAATTTTGAGTGTTTGGTGTCGCACTCTATTTTCATCAGAGTAGAGGACATCATGAAGATGAGTCGTGCGTGCTGGCACGTTCAGGTTTGCTACTGGAGCTGAAATTCGAAGGTCGCAGAAGCCTCTGAAAACTGTTCGAAGTCTGCGCCGGAACCAAGCGGCATCCAATATTTGTCACAGTAGTGCTCGCCGCCACCGACTCCAATCCACTGAACTGCGGGTTTACAGCAGTAGCTGATGCCACTGTAGCTACTGCTGACGACCCGAGGTTCAGGGGTTAAGTGCCCGTGGCGGTGAGCATGGCTGTGACGAATGTTGGATGCCGCTTGGTTCTGTTTCGGACGGTTTTCAGAGGCTGCTGCGACCTTCGCTATTTCAGCTCCAGCAGCAAACCTGAACGTATCAGCACGCACGACGCCTCTTCATGATGTCCTCTATTGATGACCACAGAACGCGACACCTAACCCTGGCGGGAAGGTTGTTTTCTATCTTTGTAATGGATTGAAGTATGGGAAAAAGAGCCAACGTCACAACCTCTTTTCTGCACCCCCTTAAACGATTTTGAAATTAGTCGCAAGAACACCAGTAAATGCACACGAGCTACTCAAGACTAGTCGGAAGGCATCGGGAAAACAGAAATCGTTGACTCTTGCATAGGGCGGCAGTAAAGGTTAGGCTGTTACGTACATTTCATGCAGTCTACCTCCACACAGCTCCAAACAGCGGGTATGACCCGGGCTCCTTTCTCATACTTTAATCCAACATATAGAAGACAACCTTCCCGGCGGAGAACATGGTACTTGGTACTAAAATCAGTAGAGGACACCATGGAGAGGCGTCGTGCGTACTGGCACGTTCAGGTTTGCTACTGGAGCTGCAATATCGAAGGTCGCAGCAGTCCCTGAAAACAGTCCGAAATCTGTGCCTAAACCAAGCGGCATCAAACATTTTGTCACAGCCGTGCTCACCGCCACGGACCGTAAACCCATGAACGGAGGTTGTCAGCAGCAGCTAGTGACACCACCTACTGTTGCAAACCCGCACTTCAGGAGATTGGAGTCAGTGGCGGCGAGCACAAACAGTACAAGACACGGGGTGTCGGTCTAATTTGTGGAGATTTGCGGAGATGTATGCCACTACTATTAATACTACTACTTGAAGTATTACAGTACGACCCTCGATACCACCACCACCACCACCACAGAAGCAGATCCGAGCGCGCCAACACGCACCCCCCCGCTGCAATAGGATGTCCTCTAGTGATACTAGTACTATGCGCCAGGTTCCTAGCAAAACAGACCTTATTTGAGCGCCGGCCGTTTTGGCTCTTTGACTTGAATTTACGATGGTGTGAATTTTTAACTTGGTTTCAGAGGAGACATGTGGAGGTGGACGCGTGATATTTATGTTATGAGCAGCTTCTACTGCCGCCCCGTGCGAAAGTCAACGATTTCTCGTTTGTGTGATGCCTTCCGACTGGTTTTCTTGTGTGTCTCTTGTGCATTCTGGTGCTCTTGCGTTCGTCTTCAAAATTGTCAAAATCACAATTCTACTTGTTGTTCTGGAAGCCGTAAAATTACGATAAAAATGGTCACGACTGTAAAAATCCATGTCGCAAGAGACAGACGGCGGGCGCTCAAATATTAGTCAGCATGGGTTTCAAATCGCCCCTGACCACTTAAATCAATAAAGGACACCATGAAGAGGCGTCATGTGTGCTGGCACGTTCAGGTTTGCTGCTAGAGCTGAAATATCGAAGGTTGTAGTAGCGCGGCCTACAATTTCCTCAAATTTGACCAGATTCAACCGACGTCTGGTGTCTTGTACTGCTTGTACTCGCCGCCACTGACCCGAATCTCCTGAACTGCGGGTATGCTGCAGTAGCTGATGCCACTAACTACTGCTGACGACCCGCCGTTCAGGGGTTTACGGTCCGTGGTGGCAGTACAAGACGCAGGGTGTCGGTGTAGTTTGGTCAATTTTGCGGAAATTGAAGGCCACTACCAAGACCTTCGATATTTCAGCTTCATCAGCAAACCTGAACCCGCCAGCACACACGACGCTTTTCCACGGTGTCCTCTACTGATTTAAGTGATCGGGGGCGATTAGACACGGCAGGAAGGTTGGTCTTTCGGTGTATTGAATCAACCGCTTTGGCCCTAGATTCCGTTTTGGCGTCAATAATTTTTCCCACCACTACCGCAGAAAAAAAAACAGACAAGCACAGAAAATGACCGCAGTGTGTTGCAGCAGTTATCTCCACCTACAAGGCCATGCGGGCAGTCCGCAACAAGGGGGTGGCCACATGAGAGTGATAGAAGGGGTGAAGGGGTAGACCTTGAAATGACCAGTCGTCTAGCTGCCTCAACAACTCTATTTTCAGTATATGCCGATGATGATCAATCAAATGATGCATCGAGGGCCATAGCTGGTATTTGTACTCTTGTACTTCTCTGTCCACCCCGTTCATGTGAGCCCTGCCGGCTCACTAGAGCTCCTGTTTTTTCCCACAGTCAGACAAGCACACCAGCACACACCTACGGAGCGGCTTCCTAGGTTCGGGCGAGGGTATGTGGGGAGCTGTGATGTGCATGCACATGTCGTCTGTTATTTGTTTGGCTCGTCTACACTGCTGCTGTTGTGTAGTGTGGCAGCTGACGCGATGTCTGCTGGATCTTTGGAATGTATGTGCGATTGTACCAAGATTGATGATGCAGCATACCGCGATATCGTGGCTCCGGCTGGCCTTGAAATTCCCCTTTTGTCGCAGCCCTCCGCTCTTTGGACCAGTGGTTGCCTAGGTTCGAGCGAGGGTACGCGTGGTGCTGCTATGTGTGTCTCAGTCGAATATTATGTATTGTAGAGAGATAGTTTTGACATTCGCATTTTGCGTGTAGCGCTAACATGCATTTTGGCCCACTTCCCGAGACCTACCTACAGGTCGGCTTTTTACCCGCTGGGACTGACGCCTTTTCAGTGGTCAGCCGGTTAGCGCGGTCGATACAAAGATCAAAGACACCCCCATGGACTTCCCAACACCAGGCGTGGAGGGCTTCAGAAGGCGGGAGCTCCACGGCTTGCCGCCTCACCAGAATTTGCATGTGATCAATCAATGATCAGTCAGATGCCTGCAGGCCCAAAATGGAATAGAGCCAGCGTCAGGAGGGGTCTGGCATCCGTCTCTTAGGAGAGTTGATGAAGAGAAAATCGGATTTTGGAGAGAGATTTTTCGGCTTGGTACGGCCATGTTCGATAAATAGGAGACAAATTGTCTTTTTTCTTGTCGTATTCTCTGAAATTGAACCCCTGACGGAGAAGAGCCGCACATTGTACATGCCCCAAGCCGCAGACATAATGTGCTGGTCAGCGGGCATCCGCTACTTGAGCGTCCCCGATCATGTTCCAGTCCACCAGACGTGACGACGCACCTAAGCAGGGTATGCCGAAGCCAACTCCACGGGTTTCGTGGCGTGGTCAAACGCATGGCGACAATGACGAGATGCACCGTGTCTGCGACAGCTTTGTGCGCTCCCGATCCCGGCCTCAGCATTATCTCCAGCCTCTGTGCCATGTTAGATGAAGGTGTTCTTGAACGTCTGTTTTTCTGTGCTCGACCCGTACTCGCTCATCCAAGCTATACGCACGCGGCTTGTTCTTACAAGAATGGCAGGACACGTTGTGCGTGCCGCATTTTATGTCCGGAAATGTCCTCGAGATCGCAATATAGTTATAGTTCTGCCCCGAATACGATGGCGGACGCACGACTGCTGCCCCGGTGGACTCGTCCGTTTGGCTTTGGCCTTGTTCAGACTGGCCGGGCTCGTCGTCTGAATCTGAATCTGAGACTAGACCCATGATATACAGTTGTCTGTCTTTTGTACGTGAGTTGTCATCGAGCTTGCTTTTCTTTTTTGTTTTACGTATGTCCAGCCCAAACACAACAAGGCCCTGACGCAGCTGTAGGGTGTTTAATATGATTCCCGGATTCGTCATCAGCATCTTCATATGGCAGTATAGGACAAGTTGTGCTCTTAAACGGGCTTGATCTGTTTGGCTAGGCAAGGTTTGAAAGCATCTCTCTCACAGCGGTGTATGAGTGATCCCGATTTAAGAGTGTTTTAGCTGTCGCGACTCTCTCTGAAGCCATGGCCACCACGATCCGGCGATCTGTACAATACATACATATGCATCTCCATATGACGCAGCCCCACAACTCACCCAACCAGACAATGGAAATCAGTGAAAACGCGTAAATCGCGAGTGTCGAGTTTGAAAGCTTCACTTGATACTAGTGTTGACTTTTACTGTTGCCAACTTGGTGCCCGAGGGCGGCAGGTGGCGCACCTCCGGGCGGGCGGGGAGCCGGTCGGAGGAGGCTCGAGAGTAGCCAAGAATACCGAAGTTGTAACGAAGGAAGGAAGGTAGGCATGCTGTCACTGCCGCTATCGATACGCCGCGTCCGGCCTTGGGCCGCTGCGGCCAAAAAGTCGCCGAAGGTGAACAAGTGCACAATTTCACACATGAGTTCCAAGGGATCCCAACCAGCACGCGCAGCAGCGGCGACGAGAGATGCTCCGGCGAAGGTTGGGGTTTACACGGGTGGGAAGGAGATGCCCTTCACGTCGGTTCTTCGAATCGAGGATCCCGACAAACTCCCGGTGAGATATGCATACCAGCCGGTGCAAGTCGCCATCGCGCCAGCGAACACGCCTATTTTGTTTATTTTGTCGATTGCGTGCGAGAGAAGACCTTGCACTCCTCCATCCTGTTCTTGTGTGTGATTTTCGGCGGTTTTGGTTATTTTGGCCGTTGTCGTGCTACCACTGCGGCAAGCTACAAAGTATCCTCCCTTTCCTATGCCACAGCGAATCTGGTAATCAGTTGTCTCCGGCTGCTATGTTATTCATTTGTAACGAACGCTCCGGAGGAAGGTTTGGCCGGTGTTTCGTGTTCTGGACGAAAACGGCAGTGTGCGCGCCGATGCGGTAGAACCGAAGCTCGGCAAGGAAACGGCGTTGAAGATGTACGGCAACATGGTCCGCCTGGAAGCTATGGATGACATATTCTACAACGCGCAGAGACAAGTAAGCATCTATCAGCGCCTGTAGGCTATTGTTCGTGCACGAGGTACCGTAATTCGCCCTTGGTTGGAGGAGTTGCTGGAAATGCAAGCGTCTGTACCGTGCGGCTTGGGAGGCCATCTCGCCGCACTTGGCTTGACGTCACCCTCGGATGTACAACGGACAACTTAGGGTGCCCTGAAAACTACGCTGACCACGATGCATTGCGTGCCCGCACTCGACGGCACTCTGGGACACGCTGTCTTGGGCTTGAAACACCAGCTTCGGTCTGCGTGTGTCGTCTCTCTGCGCGAATTTCGACTGTCTGGGGAGTTTACTCGCGTGATGAAGCCGCATCACGCACGCCGATTGAACCTCTCTACCTTGAAAACGCTCGGAACACACGGGTGGGCGTGGGTATTGCTGCCCTTATAGTTGACATTCCCACCGCGGGGCTGCGCATCGTTTCAGAAGGAACGGTACACAGTACAATCGTGTCCATCAGGGTTGCCACTGATTGGAGGCCGTTCCATCCCCATGAACAGAGACAATGTACATGTTTTTATTCGCATGTTTTTCGTCAGTGGTGTCAGCGGTATCACTTCCTCTCAGCGCCAAATACCCTGCAAGCATGTGCGGCAGCAGTACGGTAGTTTTTTGCAGACAGGGGTAGAACACCCCCTATTACCACGCTCGTACCGCACACCCCCTTCATGGCTCCCGCGACCTGCATTTTATTTTCCGGGGCTACACAAGATAGCCCACTCCGCACACAATGCAACACCCGATGGTTTAGACTTTCATACCCAAGTGCTTTCCCCGGGGTGTTTTGCCTCGTGTCGTATACGGGTACAATATGAATGTGCGCATCTCTCTCGTTCCCCCTCGGAGGAAAATACGCATTTCAATCGTCGTCCCTCGTCTAGAAAAGTGCAAAGTTTAGCGCAAAACACCGACAGACCCATTGTTCTAGGGAACCTGGCATCATTGTCCACCGTGACCGAAGTGTGTGCGGTCCATGCGGACCTTTTCCTTGTTGCCGCAGAAGGACACCTGGTAGATTAAATGTTAGTCTCGCGAATCCCGAATTGCGAACAAGATTCCGGCAAACCGTGCCTGACGCGTCTGTTTTCGGCGACCTCCTGTCCATCTACCATTTGGATCTTATCCCCTTGAGGGCTCCACCGACTTTTGGAGCCACTTTGGGGGCCCCACCTTTCTCGCCTGTTTTACCTCGCGAAGAGTGACATGGGTGTCTTCTCCTTCGAACTACTCGACAAGGGGGGTGCTGGGGTACGCGGGGACAGCTATGGTCTTGTTTGGATGCTTTGTAGATAGGAGTAGTTAGAGGGTAAGAGGTAGGGTTAGGATGCGGGAGGATACCGCAGCAAGGTTCAACAGCACAATTGCGCCGTGTCTATCTGTGCTTGGGTGGAAAGCGCCACTAGGGGCAAGCGCGGACAAGCTATGTCGCCCGCCGATGAAAGGAGACACAGGGCAACCTAGAGCTTGGGTCACAAGGTGTCGCGTTCCACCTAGACGAATACCTTGAAAACCTCCTTTTCGTGCCCCGTCTTGGACCCTCCCGCTCGTAGTCTATAGCCCCCATCACAGGCCCCTCGATGGGACCATTTGTTTGGGATTATAGAGAAGAGACGGCTCAGGTGGGAAGGCAGCTTTGCACTTGCTCCCAGGGCTGAAACTGTCTGCACCATCAGATCGGCAGGCGTCTTTCTCTCTTTTTCTTACTTTCAATAAATTTCACCAAATATTCTGTGCGTCCTGAAGCGGTGAAACAAGGAGCTGGAATACTACCCGGGTTTCATAGGAGATCACATACCCTGAAGTTTGGACGCATGTAATTGCGGAGCGCCTGCTACCGTCACTCCGGTGATGACACACAGCACACAGCGGTGATCCCTGATGACATTGCCTACAAGATGAACCGGCAGGGAACAGGTGCAAAACACCCCCTGAGTGCGGGGGAACCGTGCCTTGCTTTAGTGCACACGAACTCTTGCCCCCACCCTCCTGTCGTCCTCTCGTTTTTGCCAGGCGGTAGTTTTGAAATATACTTTTTCGTCATTACATGACAACATTTACTCTCTTTCGATGTTTCGAGAGAGCGCTGTTGGTTCATCGCCGGAGTCTAATGATTATCACCTCTCTACCATCTTCCCACCCCCCTCCTCATTTCCACCCGACTTGAGCAGGAACTTTGGTGAAGTCAGCGGTGTCAGTGCCATCAATCATATTCAGTACCAGACACCCTGCTAGTGCGGCGGCATTGCGGTTGTTGTGTGCATTCAGGGTTATCACACACGCTCAATACCACGCCCCCTGCATGTGTGGCCGCAGGCACGGTACGGAATTACTGCAAGTGCGCGACAGTAGTATCACACAACCTGGTTACCACACCTCCTTCGTGGCTCCCGCAATCTGCACTTCACCACCCGGGATCCTCAAGACAGCAACCCCCCACAGAATGCAACACCCGGTGATATATGTTTTTAGGGTTAAGGATTGGCCCCCCGCCCCCCAATGGGGCGGGCGGCCATAACGAGACGCATGGCGGTGAGGGTTTCGGAGGAAGTGAAGTATAAGAAAAAGGAAGACGACGGTACCCTATGACAGTCTATTGACTATTTTCTGAAGCTGTAAGGTTCAGTGTCCCGACCTAAATTCAACTTTGCCTGCGAGCAGGACCCTCTTATTCCTATTCCCCCATCCTTGCCCGACCGTGTTTCGAAAGCCGATCTCCATCTATGGCGCACGGCTCGCGACATCTCGTCTAGACAATGCCTTGATAGGGCATCCCAAATCATGGCCATTCGCCAAGTTTGATCGACTTCCGCGTGCAGTAGCGTACGTCACAAGTGTGCGCTGTTTCTCTCTCGTCTTCACTGGTTTGCCTTGTTGCTGTCCTCATCACTCTGTTTGGAAGACTCGAATCTTGTGTCAGCTTGTGTGGCAGGATTGTTGCTGTCCTCATCACTCTGTTTGGAAGACTCGAATCTTGTGTCAGCTTGTGTGGCAGGAATCAACAGACCGATGTCGCCCTACAGTACGGCGCACGTTTCGCGATATCTTGAGTATGCCTCGCCGCGAAAAGTTCCGTCGACTTCCGCGCGCAGTAGCACACGCCACACGATTGCGGCCATATGCGACCATGCGCGCTACGTAGTCTCTCATCTTACGCTGACCAGTTTGCCGTCCTCCTCTCTTCATCGCTCTTTATCGCTCTTTATCTCGTCCAGAGCAATTTTGGAAAAATCGAATCTCAGAGAGTCTGGTTGACAGCAACCAACAGACCGAAAACGCCCTACGGCGGTCGCCTCGCAATATCTTGAGGATGCCTCTGTAGGTATCGTGATTCGTGGTCCCTCGCCAAGTTTCATCACCCTCCGAGCGCAGTGACACACGCCACAAAAGTGTGCGACGATGTGCGCTCCTCTTGACATGTTCGCCGTCTCAATGTCTTCACCGCTTGTGTTTCTTGTCAATCCATTCGAAAAAAATCGAATTTCAGTGTCCGCTTCAGCAAACAATGGCATCATGTTCATTCATCGCAGTGGTGGTTTAGTCGTTGAAATGTGTGGGGGCTGAGTGAGTTGTCAAGGCGACCTATTGCCTACAAGTCATGATACGCCCAAAGCGCGCACGGTGTGTCGATGTGCAAGCATCCTGCAAAGGCCAGTAGTGTGCGACCATGTGCGTTCATGCGCACTCTGCATGGCTTGTTTTTTGTTGATTTCCGAAAAAAATTGAATCTCCAAGGGTCCTTGTAGCGTCATCACCCTGCATCATCAGCAGAGATATTTCCGGTAAACATTGCAAAACAAAATACAGCACGGGCAACGCCGCAGAAATCGGATGAGATTCATTCGCATTGATGCAGCAGAGATCGGATGAGATCCATCCGCATTGATTCCAGGTGTCCCAGCAGAACGCGATATCACACTCCATAAACTAAACGAACACTAGTTGTATGGTAACTATTGAACCAAAATATCACCACGCGGGGTGTGACATTGTGCAACCTACGGTCGATATGTTCAAAAATTCAGATTGTTACGGGCAGATGCCGTTGACCAAGGCGCCGCAATCGTGCACCTGCACAGTAGCGCAGCAGCAGCCAGAGGCGCTTGCCAGCATCTCAAGAACGAGGGTCTCGCTCGCCAATGAATGCATGTTCTTGTGTACATCGGTTCCTTCATTCGAAGTATCGATTGCTCGCGGGTGAAGGTGGTCTGATTTGAGCCGGGGGCCTCTATTGCTGCCCTATTGAAGCCCTGTTATTCCCCGCTTCTTGCGTCTCCAGTTGGTGTGCTCACGCGCTGCTGCTGTTGCTACATACATACGGTACGTGTGTAACTCCATGCTCTAAACCCCTGCTGTGCCCAACCGTTGGGTTTCAGGCAAGTTCATATCTACTTCTATGTGTGTGGACTGAGTGAGTTACTAACGAGACCTACAGTGGTGCCAATTGGACATACGGTGCCCCGATTTGCAATGCAGCCTACGCCAAGATTGCGCGACCATGTGCGATCATGCGCGCTGTTTCTCCCTCTGCACCGGCACACCATCTTCCTTTTGTCTCCTCCGAGCATTTGCTTTTCTTGGGCAAAGTTCGGACTACATTTTGAATCTTAGGGTCCACTGGCAGCAACCGCACCAGCCGATGTGACCGATTCATGAACGCCGATCTGTATTTGCACTTCAACACGTGTGCGCACTACGCGTACATGCGTGCAGGACGGGCAATCCATTCAGAGATCGAGAGTTGGGTTGTTGTTGTTGTTGTT
>CACKRE030002666.1:124775-139523 GCA_902602495.3 Ectocarpus sp. CCAP 1310/34 | reverse complement strand
TGTCGGACCTGCTTCGGATAGGTTTCGAGCAGTCTCTGTCTGATCCCTGTGTCCTGCGTTTCATGATGGGAGACGAGGTGATGGGTATAATCGCGATTCATGTGGATGACATTTTGTATGCAGGAACGAAGAGGCTTGCCGAGGTGATTGTAGAGGCACTAGGTGACTCTCTACCTACGAAGATTTTGGGAAAAGTCAGATTCTTTCTTGGTTGCGCATTTAGTCGCGACCGCGAGGCTGGCACGATTGAGATTTCTCAAGAGAGTTACATCAGGAGTGTTCTAGAGAGATTCAATATTTGTCGCACCAGCTCGATCCCCGCTTCCCCTGCCAACGATAGCAGGTCCGTGATGGAGGATGAGGAGGCAGGAGATGTGCCGTTCAGGGAAGTGGTGGGATGCCTGATGTGGATCGCCAACAATACGAGGCCAGAAACTTCGAACGCTGTGCGGACGGTGGCGAGACACTCTCACGAGCCCAAGAAGAGTGACTGGAAGGCAGCCCAGAAGATTTTGAGTTGTCTTAAGGAAACGGCACATCTAACTCTGAAGTACAAGCAGGACACTACGGTAGACGTAGGCACGTTAGTGTACGTAGACGCTGACTTTACCAGCAAGGCCACTGACCGTAGATCAGTTTCTGAAGCATTAGTTCTTGTAGCTGGCTGTCTTGTGTATTGGTTTTCTTGGGNCTAACTCTGAAGTACAAGCAGGACACTACGGTAGACGTAGGCACGTTAGTGTACGTAGACGCTGACTTTGCCAGCAAGGCCACTGACCGTAGATCAGTTTCTGGAGCATTAGTTCTTGTAGCTGGCTGTCTTGTGTCTTGGTTTTCTTGGACGCAGAAATGTGTCTCACTGTCAACTTCTGAAGCAGAGTATATTGCGATGGGTGACGGTGTTAAGGAGGCTCTCTTTGTGAACGGGATGCTTCAGTTCTTGAGACCTAGTGCGAAGCCTCGGAAAGTTGACGTATTTGAGGACAACGAAGGAGCGATTGCGCTTGCAGAGAATCCGCTTAGCTAGAGTAGGAGTAAGCACATTGACGTGAGGCACCACTTCCTTAGGAATTTGACGGAGGAGGGCGTGATCGAGTTCACCCATGTCCCAAGCAAGGAGCAGCATGCTGACATCCTCACAAAGGCTCTACCGAGAAACCTTTTTGAAGTTCACCGTGGCTTTGTCCTTGGCTCAGTAGCTGAGAAGTAGAGATCTGAGTTAGTATCTGATTTTGTATTATTAGGTCTGGTCGAGACGACAGCCCCAAGGGAGGGTGTTCGTTAATTGTGGCTGTAGTTTCGAATGTATGACGTGTATTGCGGTGTAGTAGGTGATACTTGGTATTGTAACGAAACGTAACACAAAGGTCAGTAGATTGCAGCGAGTAGATTGCAGCGAATAGATTGCAGCGAATAGATTTATTGCTGAGGAAAAGCTGTAGCCAGAAGCCATGGGGAGCGCAGCCCACCGTGCTCACTCCACCTTGCCGACCTGTCTCTCCGGGCAAGTTCTCATTAATACACCACATATTTCTCCAGAAGTCACGAGTTTCCAACACAGCCCGGCCGCACCCGGAAGCAGACCCGGGAGTTGCGGAGCTCTGAAGAAGAGCCGAGCGAGGCGCCAGCCCCCGAGGAGGCGCTGCTATCAACCGTCCTGGAGACCGAGAACGGTCCGGAGATCGTTGCGGAAAATATCCGCGAATCGCTGTTGGAGGAGCGCATGCAAGACGAGCAAGCGCACCGTGAGGAGCTGAAGAAGTAGTTACATTACGATCTAGTGAAGGCGCTCCATCCTGATGCAGGGGAGCTGGAGCTGGTATTCAGTGCAAACGAAAAGGACGATGGGTCTCCGCAACCACTCCTTGACCCAGAGCTAAGTATTCCCTCGCAGATCGGGCAGAAGCCTAACGGTGTAGAGGGTGTCCCGCTCACATACAAAGGTGCGATGGATTCCAAGTACAAGGTGTTGTGGGAAGCGGCGATGATGAAAGAGAATGGTGGTCTAGGCAAGGCGGGGACTTTCACGAAAATTGGAAAACTTCCCGAGGGGCGGAAGGCAGTGACTTCGAAGTGGGTGTTTTCGTACGAGACGAACGAGAAGGGCATGATCACCGCCTTCAAAGCCCGTATGGTTGCGCGCGGTTTCTCACAGATTCCGGGGGTAGATTTCCACCACTCAGCTTCTGCATGCCCGTCTACGACGTCCATCAAAACCGTGGTTGTCGTCGCCACCGAGAAGAATATGAAGATGTTCCACTGGGACATGAAACAAACGTACATTCACGCTACTAAGCTCAAAGAAGAGATTTTTATCAGGCTTCCCCAGGGTTGTGGTGACATGTCTGGCAAGGTGGACAACAAGGTTGAGCGTGCGCTGTGTGGCCTGAAACAAAGCGGTCGCGAGTGGGGGCNTCAGCTTCTGCATGCCCGTCTACGACGTCCATCAAAACCGTGGTTGTCGTCGCCACCGAGAAGAATATGAAGATGTTCCACTGGGACATGAAACAAACGTACATTCACGCTACTAAGCTCAAAGAAGAGATTTTTATCAGGCTTCCCCAGGGTTGTGGTGACATGTCTGGCAAGGTGGACAACAAGGTTGAGCGTGCGCTGTGTGGCCTGAAACAAAGCGGTCGCGAGTGGGGGCTTGAAGCTGCTGATGCCCTCATCGCGAATGGGTACGAGCAGTGCAGGGCTGACCCATGTGTTTTCCGTAGGATGGTTGACGGAGAGGTCGTAGTTCTGATCGTGATATACGTAGATGACATATTGTTCGTGGCGTCCGAGCAAGAGCGTCAAGAGTTGCTTGCTTCCCTCCAGAAGAAGTTTCCGGTGAAGGATTTGGGAGAATGCACGCGGTATGATGGGATTGGCATTGAGATGGACCTAGAGAACGGCATCACCAAGCAAGTTGTCCCAGACGGCATACATTGAGACCATCATCAAGCGGTTCAACGTGACTACTACCGCCCTCACGCCTGCTGTACCCGGCGCTGACCTAGGGCCAAAACGAGATGACGAGCCCACGGTGGACAAGCCAGTGAGTGAGGCACTCGGGTGCCCGATGTGGGTGGTGCATACGAGGCCGGACATCGCTCTGCCGTTGAACAAGATCCAGAAGGTGGCTCACTCTCCCACCGACAGGATATGGCGGGCGCTTCTGAGGGTCATGTCTTACCTCAACGCCACGAAGACCTGAGCTCCACCTTTGTGCGGGGGTCAGGGCTAGATCTAGGAGTGTGGGTCGATGCCAGCTACGCCGACGACGTTGTTGACAGGCATTCGACGACGGGACTAGCCGTAACCGTAGGTGGTAACACGGTGAACGGAACCACAAAGACGAAGCGTGTGCCGGCGCAGTCATCCTCGGAGGCAGAGTATCTAGCAGCCGGGGAGGGAGTGAAGGAGGCGTTGCATGTGCGTGCGGTTCTGTCTTTCGTAGCGCCTGAGACGAGTGGGGAGAAGATCAAGGTCCTTGAAGACAACAAGGGAGCTCTTGCCCTGGTGCAGAACCCCTTCAGCTCGGCGAGGAGCAAGCACATCGACGTGCGGTACCACTTTATCCCCGAGCTCTTCAAGTCGGGGAAGATCACCGCAGAGTATGTCCCGACGGAAGAGCAGCACGCCGACATGCTGATCAAGGTCCTTGGTAGGACCAAACTGGAGTAGTACCACCGGAAGGCCCTGATGAACCTCCCGGAGTAGTCCTGGCTTCTGTGTTACTGTGTTTTAGCACTGAGCATCTCGAATGTTCTGATTTCTGTGTTGCATTTAGCACTGGGCATCTATGGCCATGGTTTCTCATGCAGGAAGCATTGGTCGGCGCGTCACATGACCGGTCCAATTTGTCCTGCCATTTGGTCTACTTTGTCTTGGAAGTGCGGCCGTTGGAATCCCCATTTATTTCTCCTTAATCCTCCGTGATAGCAACGGTTTCTATATTTGGGTACGCGAGGGTTTTCGATCCGGATGGCCGGATTTTCGCCCGCACCGTTGTTGATTTGAGTCTTTCAGGTAGATCTGGGGTATCCATGCCCCACTGATGATTCGCCATTTGCGTGACGAACCAGGGAGGGTGTTCGTGTTTTTGGATNATTGGTCGGCGCGTCACATGACCGGTCCAATTTGTCCTGCCATTTGGTCTACTTTGTCTTGGAAGTGCGGCCGTTGGAATCCCCATTTATTTCTCCTTAATCCTCCGTGATAGCAACGGTTTCTATATTTGGGTACGCGAGGGTTTTCGATCCGGATGGCCGGATTTTCGCCCGCACCGTTGTTGATTTGAGTCTTTCAGGTAGATCTGGGGTATCCATGCCCCACTGATGATTCGCCATTTGCGTGACGAACCAGGGAGGGTGTTCGTGTTTTTGGATACGGACTGATAGATCTGCCGACAACAACGGGAACACGCAGATAGGAGCATAGGTTTACCATGACGGTTACGATGCGGTGGAACCTATTATGCGGTGGAACCTCTCGAGCTCTCTCAAGCTTATCGGGACCTCACTCTTCCTCCGCTCCCCTTTCGCGTGCTTAATACAAAAGATACAACAAACCTTCCCCTTCCAAGTGAAACCTTCCAAGTGAAGGACAACATACAAACCTACGAATAAGGTCATGCTGTCGCAATGTGGCTCGAAAAGAAAAGAAACGGCCAATTTGCGTGCGCACACTGTTGTATATGTACAGTAAAGAAGTGAAGTCTAGACTACTGCTGTCACATGACCACGACATCCTATCTATCTGTGAATAGTTATGCCCCCGTCCCCACGTCTTTCTCGCGCCTCTCAACCTACACGGGGCTTGGAGCTCTCTTTTGCACCCCCAGGGGCGACCCGCCTGATGTGGCAGATATGTTTCGCCGATACCGCTGGTGGTATGGGTATGTATACGGTATATATACCAGGGTATAACCTGGTGTCGGGTCATTGGGTCATCCTCCTGGATGGATCTATCCTGACCGTCCTGCGTTGGTTCCACCGCTTCACGGGGCGCTTTCGCGCTTTCGCGCCTTTTGGCTTCAAACTATCGCCGTCCCCACCACGTCAGCTTGGAGAAAGGTTCTAACCTGTGTAATAATCTTAGTCTATATTCCTGGTCTCTCTGAAGTTTTACATATTATTATTATCGTATCGCCACTATCTCGCCAGTATGCACCAAACAGACCCATGCATGTATGTATGTGGACGTTGTCATTAAAGAGCGACACTCAATCAAACACTGACCAACCGCGAACAGATCATGTCCAGGTTCACACATGTCCACCCCATCATCACCCACTCCGTATTATGTTTGTCCGTGTCTCATCGCATACACCTACCTGTTGTTCTCTGAGGACGCCCTGATGGTGCACCGAGGAGTAATTCAGGTATTTATTATGCATGGTATCATGGTATCATCATCCCCCGGAAGTTCAAAAGCAACAGCGAGTAGAAATACACAGCATATTACCAGGCAGCAGAAGAACCAAACTTTAACTTTTGTACCATATCAACTGCTGGTAATGCCGTGTATGAACATGATTAGAGCTTCGTGCACAACGACGCACGGATGGGAAGGGGCAAGGTTGTTACTTAGCCCCCCCGGTATGTGCCCGTGTGGGCTGTTTCATGAAGAAAAAAAACAGTACTGCTAATGTAAGCAACCCCTGGGCTGAACTACACGAAGTTCCTCGCAAATTCTACGATGACCGCGTCCTCTCTCTCTCTCACACTCTCTCGGGCCAATGCACATCGTGACCGTTGGGCCCGGAAGATAAGCTGAAACGACTGACTGTACTTTTGACTCTGTCTTCACAACAAGATGAATATTTAAACTGTGTGCGGGTGAGCGCCAAGGATCCAATACGTGGTACGTATGCTTGTTGATTACGAAGAAATCGAGCTTCCACCGGGTGCTTGAGTAGTTAGTACACTGCTGGACGAGCTTGTCGAACCCCAACTCATTATGATTCCCAACGGGCAATGAAATGATCTCTCCGTCGTCGGGTTCCAGAGTCACTCTGCTCGAACCCTCAAAAGTAGGAACAAACAGCTGCTGCTGTGTTGCGAGGCAGCAGTCCGTACATGCATCGCATGTTCTTTTTTTACCTTCATCGGGATTGGATGCAAGACTAAACACATCCCGACACATGCACCCACCCGCCATCGGCAGCATCCATCTCATCACTCGATAGACGTTGAGGGGGTATGTTGTGTGTGGAGAGATGTGTGTTCTCTACGATGTATGCAAGGTGTCGTGCAAAGAACCAAAGTTGAAACATACACCGTATACTATAGATAGACCTAAATGTAGCTCGCCGGACTTCATTGCGTTTCTATTGAGAGTCAGCGCTAGGCCAGGAAGGCTAATTTGTACCAGGCAAAAGGTCTCCGAGATGAACTACGCGGGCGACAACCCCGCTAATAACATGTGTGAACCCATCTCTACGGATCGCACGCTTTTTAGAAGGTGTTGCACCTCTCTGAATCAACGAAGGAGACACCAGAGCAGAGGTGTCGTCACCGAGGCAGCAAAGCAATGACCATGCAGAGATGCTGTGAAAAGTAAACTACGCGGGGTGCATCAAGCCCGTCCTGGGCGTTACTTGGGACACTGGGTAGTCGGCCGTGTTAGGCCGAGAAAGAGAGGTTGAGAGAGGTGGAGAGAGAGTGGGAGAAGGAAACTTGATTGGAGAGAGACGGCGGTGGCGATGGAGAGAGAGAAGGAAGAAGTGCGCAGTACGCACGCAAGTCTCATCGTTCCAACCGCGCCGCGCCAAAAGGGTCCCCGTAGCTGCACCGGTGGTACCCTACAACTCACGAAATTCCCAACACGTATCCCCTTGGGATCCTCACGGCCAGATACTGCTGCGAGTATATCTAACATCCCCCCTGCTCGCAACAATTTCTCACTGAAAACTTCGCTTACGTCCGATATCTCAACCAAAACACTTCTTTCCCAGAACATGAGTCATCAAGATTACTTCCAAATATAAGAAAATGAAAAGAATACCAAGAAACTTGAATGCTGCATCGCGCACAGTTTATGCCTCATGCGCGGGAAACAAAACAACAACAAAACACAACCCATCAGAAAAACAAAAAATGTTCATGCCAAATTCATCACAACACCACCACGGTGAGACTCGAAAGTGTCCTTCGGGGAAGCTCTTCGTAAGAAAATCTGCACGCTGGTATGGCGACGGCACGTGGATCACCGAAATTTCCTTCCTCTACCAGTTCCCTGAGAAAATGGTGCCTTACATCTATGTGCTTCGAGTTCGAGTTTGAGATGGGGTTCTGCGCTAGTTGAATCGCCCCCTGGTTGTCCTCGAACTGGGATGCACAGCATACCGACCTGCGGCAACATGAAACGCCAAATCTGCCTCAAAAACAAGACCTCCTTCACCACGTCACCAAGCGCGACGTACTCTGCTTCAGTCGTCGAAAGCGTAACACACTTCTGCGTTCTGGAAAGCCAAGACACGGCGCCTCCTCCACACGTGACGATCCCCCCTGATACCGACCTACGGTCTGCTGACTTGCTTGCAAAGTCTGCATCAGCGTACCCCTGCAAACTGAAACCCTCTACCGTAGTACCTCTCTGAAACGAAATACCAAGTGACTCGTCCTCCTCGCATAGCATAAAATATCCATCGCTGCATTCCAGTGACCAGCTTCGGAGATGCGAAATACCTAGCTACTGCCCTTACCTAGTCTGAGTCGCCAACCACATCAAAGATCCTACCAGCTCACGAAACGGATAGTCTGTCTCTATCTCATCCGCATCAACATCAGAAAGCTTCACCCCCGAAGAAATCGGAACTCTCTTACCTCCCGCTACTCCATACTCTGTTGCTAGCTCATTCGTGAAAGTCTGCTGAGAAATCGTCAACCTACCCTTGTTCCTCTCGTGAAAGCACCCAGAATACCATCTCAACTCTCCCAGGTTCTTCACTGGCACGGACTTGTTAAGGTCGGCACCAAACTTGTCACATCTCTCCCTCTCTCTCTCCCACAGCAAAAATGTCATCTACATGTACTACCAACCTCAAAACAACACATACATACATCCTCAATCAAACGAAACACACAAGCATCGGCCATGCACTGCTCAAAACCTTACGCCAGCTCTTCAGCATTGCATGCCACTGCCTAGATGCCTGTCTCAAGCCATACAGACTCTTGCCTTTTGTTGNCACGGACTTGTTAAGGTCGGCACCAAACTTGTCACATCTCTCCCTCTCTCTCTCCCACAGCAAAAATGTCATCTACATGTACTACCAACCTCAAAACAACACATACATACATCCTCAATCAAACGAAACACACAAGCATCGGCCATGCACTGCTCAAAACCTTACGCCAGCTCTTCAGCATTGCATGCCACTGCCTAGATGCCTGTCTCAAGCCATACAGACTCTTGCCTTTTGTTGTACAATCATTCCAGATAGAGCTCCACATCCCTGCGGCAAACGCATGTACACGTCTTCCTGCAACTCCGAACGCACAAAAGCTTGCTCAATATCGAAATGACACAAGTCGAGGTTCAACTCGCACGCCAAAGCAGCCAACATCCTAACACACGATACAGAAACGGTAGGCGCGTACAACTGTTCAAAGTCAATGTATTATGGATATTATGTAATACCCAGGCACAGCAAGCAGTGGTGTAGAGGCTGTGTCGTCGACGTTAGTCGAGGTGATGACACGTGCGAGAGGGTAGCCTGGAAGACGAGAGTCCTTCCACGTAGTGAAGAAGATGTTGAGATATTGGAACACTGGCGCTTAGGTGGCCAACACAATCCGAAAGGATCACACGAGAGAGTGAGCTACTCGGCTACCAAGCACCACGCAGAGAATCCTGCGAGGGTAATTCTTCCGCATACACATATTTAGTCTATACCAGCACGGCTATTTGGGACAACGTTGTCCCAAATTTTTATTTGGGACAACACGTCTAACTCGGCGTAGAAAGCTCGGATCGACCTCAAACCAAGTTTGTTGTAATCCTACTGGACACAGCTTTCACGGAATGTACTTTGAGTCCACAACGGAGTCGGGGCCGAGGAATGTACTTTGAGTCCACAACGGAGCCGGGGCCGAGGAGATAGAGCCTAAAAAAGGGGCTCCTTGTTATGGAGGAAAACGGCCCCGGCTCCGTTGTGGACTCAAAGTACATTCCTCGGCCCCGACTCCGTTGTGGACTCAAAGTACATTCCGTGAAAGCTGTGTCCAGTAGGATTACAACAAACTTGGAGCCGGGGCCGAGGAGATAGAGCCTAAAAAAGGGGCTCCGTGGCTTCGGTAAATCCACGTTTTCTTCCATAACAAGGAGCCCCTTTTTTAGGTTNATCCGGAAGGATCACACGAGAGAGTGAGCTACTCGGCTACCAAGCACCACGCAGAGAATCCTGCGAGAGTTATTCCTCCGCATACACATACGTATACGTTACATTCGAACCGACATTCGAACAGACACAAATGAGATCTACGATATACAAGAGCAGTGCTACAGAACATTGACTCATGCTGGCTGTGTGCTAACATTTCCATAACACTCCCCTTCAATGAAAGTTGCTCTGAATTGTACCAAACTACAGTGATGAAAATCAAATCAAGCAAGTACTCGTTTTCTGCGCAACGTAACTCATTCGTTTCATGCGGTTCAAACACTACCGTACCAAGTGACATTTCATGTTTGGCGCGTGCTACAACACATTTATGCGCTTGCAAAAAGTACCTGCTATTGTTTCTTGCATAAACCAAAGCACCATAATTTTCAATCCTACATGGCTCGTTCAACCAGTGATGGTGCGAGGCCGAATGTTGACTACTGAAAGACTACGCTGATTCACACAAACAGAACAGATGCAAAAATACTTCGTAACAAACACACAAACAATAACACGATTACTTGAACTTGTTGCTGATGAAGTCGCTGACGTTGAAACTGCTGATGATGTCCAGCAGGTGTTTGAGCCGATGCTTGTTAAGATGCTTTGTCCCGATGTCGGCAGGGTTGCTGTCCGTCGGGATGTAATGGATCGATATCCGTCCTTCCGATACTAGCTCTCGGATGTAAAAGAAGCGAAGTGCGATATGTTTTGTCCTCGAGCTGAAGGAGGAGCGGTTTCCAAGCGCGTGCAGCGTCGCCGTGTTGTCGCAGTACAGCGGCACTTGCGCAAACTCCTTCCCGAACCCTAGCTCAGTTAGTATGTTAGAACAGAACACTGCTTCCTTCATGGCTAGTGCCGATGCAATCAGCTCTGCCTCCATGGTAGACATGGCAGTTGGACCTTGTATCCCCGACTTAAAACTCACCGATGCATTTCCTAGCATCAACTAGCAAGAGGTGGACTTTCCGTTGTCTGGATTGTTTGCCCAGTTGGAGTCCGAAAAGGTCGCAAGCTTGAAGCCCCCACTCTTGTATGTGATTCTAACACCTCCATCCTTGTCCTTGACCTCGAAGCCAGGTGGCTGTTCGACGAACACGTTCTCGAGGATGTCAGCGTAGAGGAAGGCTGTGGACACGTCCATTTGATCCAACTCCAGGTTGAACTGCACGGCTATGCACGCTAACATCCGAATGCTCTGTAACCTGCACACCGGAGCGTAGGTGCCGCCGCAGTCCAGTCCAGGTACTTGGTTCCAGCCTTGCGCNAGTCCCCGTCGCAACGCCTTTGAGGACATGCTGGCCCGCGGCGACGATCGTGTGTGGGACCCGAAGGTGTTCGACGTCGCGCATGTGAGCCCGCAATCCTGGTGTGCACGGGACAAGCTTGAACACCCATTTGGACTTTATCCGCTTCCTCCCTGGGGGAACTGCCGTGCGCGGGACAAGCTTGTAAACTTGACGTTCCTTGAGACTCGCAATCTCGCGCTCTGCAGCTGCGTTCCACTGTTTTCCGTCCGGCATGGCCCTTGCCTGTTCAATCGTTCGTGGAACATCCGGTTGGGATGGCCCCATAGCGTACGCGTATTCCGTGAAACCAAAGGAGCCGTCCCTGTGAGCGACGTCAGGGAACTCCCCTTTCGCGGTAAATGCGTAGGAGATACGACGGAGTTCGCGGATGGGTCTTTGCGTTGGGTATGCGCGAACTCGACCTGGTGACAGCAGGTGCCGACGTGGACCCTCGTCCACCACGAGAACCACTTCCACTTGTCGAGCCGCGACCTCCACTCGGCGTGATGCCTCCCCGCGCCGATCCTCCTCGCGAAGGTCCACCACGAGCACCTCGGCCACCACGAGACAACATTTCGACTCACCCGTACACGTCGCGTCTCAGAGTTGTAGATCCGATACGACTTGCTGTCCATGCTGTATCCGACAAGGCGTCCTTCCCAAGCACGGTGCTCCAGCTTCCTGGTGTGGGTTTCTTCGTGCACGAACGCCCTTGACCCTATCACCCGAAGGTGACCAAGGTAGGCATCCTTGCCGTAGAGCGCCTTGTACGGCGTCCCGTTTTGCAGGGCTGCATGAGGAACCCGGTTGCTCAGGTAGACTGCCGTCTGGATCAGCTCCCCCCAAAGGAAGTTCGGTAGAGTTGAGTCAGCGAGCAGACAGCGCACGACATTCAAAATCGTCCGACCCGCACGCTCGTTGGCTCCGATCTGCTGAGGGGTGTTCGGAGAGGCGAACTCCAGCTTGATGCCGATGTCTTGACAGTACTGACGGAATTCCGCACTCGTAAATTCTGTGCCCTGATCCCCACGGAGGCAATAAATGCGTTCTCCGGTAGGAACCACGGTCCCTTTATTGAACAACGCGAGGGAGTCTACAGAACAGGTCTTGTCCTTCATGAGAACTATCTCCGCCCACTTGGTCTGCTGGTCCACGAACTTGGTGGCGTACTTGAATCCGCCCAACGCCGTAGGTGTGAAGGGGCCAAGGGTGTCGACGGTCTGCATTGGGAAAACCACGTCCCCTGACTCCAACCTGGGGTTGTCCGGATGAAACAACGTCGCCACCCCTTTTAGCATCGCCAATGTCACGGAGAAGAGGTTGGTGCCCAGCCCTGAGACCAAGATGACGCGTAAGGAGACGTGCCGGTCGTTCCCATTGTCGTCCGTGACAGCCCCGAAGATAGTCCCCGTCGTTACGCCTTTGAGGACATGCTGGCCCGCGGCGACGATCGTGTGTGGGACCCGAAGGTGTTCGACGTCGCGCATGTGGGCCCGCAACCCTGGTGTAAGCCCAGGGTCGAGGTAGTTGTCTGTCGCTCCACTGTCCACAACCATCCGGATGGACGATCCGTCGGAGCGAAAAGGAGCAAGCGACAACTCTGCATGAGTCGCCATGAACGCACCGAAGAACCTTGAAGGCAGTCGGTAGTCCTGCGCCCTCGACGTTGATGAGGCAGATGCAGGTGCCGCTTGCGTGGCGGCAGACGCCGCCGGAGGTGGCTGGGAAGAGGCAGACGACGAGGTTGCCTCCGCCAAGGAAGTTCCGAGGGCGTTGAAGGAGAACCCGAACGAAGTCGGCTCTGACGGAGCCTGTTGCGCCACCGTCGGAGACGATTGCGCCAGCTGAGCACTCCCGATATTGGAGAGTTGCAGAAAGTTGGTATGGCCAACTGACTGCAGGAGCGCCAGGTTCGCCGCCAACCCTTCAAGCTCCTTTTGCTTGTTTTCCCGGATCTCCTTTTGCTTCTGGCACTCAGCATCGCTGTGTGTCTTGGTGTTGTGGTAGGAGCACCACTTTGGCTGTACACTCCCACCACTTCCTCGCTTGTTGGCTCCCTTCTTCTTGCTCTGCTTAGGACGGCTCTTTTGGACCTGTTGGGGACAATCGCGCTGAAAGTGTCCGTACGCCTTGCATCGGCGGCACTGGTCGGTGTCGGACGCGACCGCCATCGCAGCCCCCCGGCCTGAGACCACGGGGCCCGACGCGTTGCGCGAATGCTGATCCACGAAAAAGCAATTAGCCGTCGCCTGGAGACTGTCTACTGAAGTAAAATTATCGCGGTAGTGCATCTCCCTGATGAACTCGAACACCGGGGCCTTGGTCAGGCCTGAGAGCATGATGTCCAGGTAGACTAGGTCCGACACTTCCTCCCCCAGCACCTTAAGGCGAAGCTTGAGATCCCACCCCTTTGTGAAGAAGTCGATGGGATCGCCGCCCGCAAGGTGTCGCAGGTTGAACAGCTCGTTGTGACACGCACGCCGAGCTTCCTGGGTTTGAGCATCAAAACGCTCGTTGAGAGCTCTCCAGGCCGCCGTCCCATCCCCCATGTCACTATCCGCCGCCCCTTCGTGAGTGCGGACAGTGAGCTGCGCAGACTCGGAGGTCACGACGAAGAGGAGGGAGAACAGGCGACCGTTGGCCTTGTCCCACGCGGCCACATCCTCCGCGTTCGCCGCGGTCGCCGAAGGACGCGCATTCCCGTTGAGGACGGGGAGAAGTTCCGGCGCGTGGAGGATGATTGCGTGTCGAAGCTTGATCTTCCACTCGCGGAAACCCGAATGTCCCGCGCATTTCCCAATGGAGTCCAGCATGCGGTGGGGCCCGGAGCTCGATCATTCCGCCATTACTGAAACCAGGGTCACACGCCGAGCGTTATACGGTTTTCAGCACACGTAAGACGCCTCGCTCATAACCTAAATTATTATAAATATTATGTAAATACCCTGGCACAGTGGTGTAGAGGCTCTGTCGTCGACGTTAGGNTCCCACGCGGCCACATCCTCCGCGTTCGCCGCGGTCGCCGAAGGACGCGCATTCCCGTTGAGGACGGGGAGAAGTTCCGGCGCGTGGAGGATGATTGCGTGTCGAAGCTTGATCTTCCACTCGCGGAAACCCGAATGTCCCGCGCATTTCCCAATGGAGTCCAGCATGCGGTGGGGCCCGGAGCTCGATCATTCCGCCATTACTGAAACCAGGGTCACACGCCGAGCGTTATACGGTTTTCAGCACACGTAAGACGCCTCGCTCATAACCTAAATTATTATAAATATTATGTAAATACCCTGGCACAGTGGTGTAGAGGCTCTGTCGTCGACGTTAGGCGAGGTGATGACACGTGCGAGAGGGTAGCCTGGAAGACGAGAGTCCTTCCACGTAGTGAAGAAGATGTTGAAATATTGAAACACTGGCGCATAGGTGGCCAACACAATCCGGAAGGATCACACGAGAGAGTGAGCTACTCGGCTACCAAGCACCACGCAGAGAATCATGCGAGAGTAATTCCTCCGCATAAACATATTTATACGTTACATTCGAACCGACATTCGAACCGACACAAATGAGATCTACGATATACAAGAGCAGTGCTACTGAACATTGATTCATACTGGTTATGTGCTAACATTTCCATAACACAATGTACTCTCTCTGCATATCACCTCTCGCTACAAGTCTCGACCTAACTTTAGTGGGCCATCCAAACTCATCTGCCTTCCAATCGAATACCCACTTAGCGTTACTTGCGTTCTCCACTAATTGCTATTCGCCGGAGTAAAAGTCCCCGCTTCTAACAAGCCAAAAAACTTCCTTTGCATAGAGTCGCTCCACAGGTGCCGGTGCTCCGACGCCATGGCCTCTTTGTAGCTCTTTGAAACACGAAGGTCGCTGGCCTGGCAGTGCTGAAGGTCAGGGCGTTGCTCCGGCGGGCGCTGGTCTCGCAGCGTGGCGTCGATGTCTTCCCGGTTGGCGAGGAGCGTGGCAAATGCGAGTGGAAAGCCCGCTCCTCCAGCCCCCGGGTCCACCGCTGCGAGTGCTCCCGAGGGCTGGAGGAGCGGGCTTTCCACTCGCATTTGCCACGCT
>CACKRE030002666.1:111284-124756 GCA_902602495.3 Ectocarpus sp. CCAP 1310/34 | reverse complement strand
GCTCTCCGGCCTCCGCCCCCCCCAGCTCCCTGCGCTCCTCATCCACCGCGCTCCGAGCCTCCAGCATCGGCACCAAAGTGTCCTTGTCTAGCATCGAGATGAGTCCTGTGCTGTGCCTTGTGCCCGATCTCGTACGGCTTGGCAGCCGCGGGTCTGTCATACCCTCGGTCTTTGTACCCGGGCGAAGCTGTCGCATGGCGTGAGCCGTAAGCGGGGGCATTGCGGGGTCCGGCGGCGACGGCGGCTGGTCTGGATCGGGGGTCGCCGACGGTGACGGCGAAGCGGCAGAGGATGTCTGGCCAGGAGCGAGGGTCGCCGACGGTGACGGCGAAGTGGCAGCGAGCGGCTTTGGCGTGGGAGCGGGCGGCGGCGTCGTCGCTGGCGGCGGCGTTGCGGCAGGGGGCGAAACGGTAGCGGTAGCGGGAGCGGGCGACGGCGTGGGCGCTGGCGGCGGCGGTGCGGCGGTCGAAGGCGTGGGTGCTGGGCCAAAGTTGATCGAGACGACCGGCGGCGTGAACGGGCGGGGTGTCGGCGCAGCGGTGATACCAGCGGAACCCCCCTCGCCGGCTGGCGCCGACGTCACCCACGACACGTTGTTGGTGTAGACGACGCGGCCGGTGGACGCCTTGAGGACCTTGACGGTGCCGCTCGGGTGGTTATCGCCGCCATTCAGGTAGTAGCAGAGGGTGGCCTGGTCGTCGAGCTTGATGCGGCGATCCTCACGCATGAAGCCGGGCTGGAAGAACGGCAGCACGCGGAAAGGCCCCTGCTCGCCGGTGAACATGTCGTGCGATCTCGTGCGGCGAGCGCCTCGTAGTCCAATGGTTAGGATATATCGCTCTCACCGATGAGACCCCGGCGGATTTTGCCGCTACCACCAGTCCGAGCTTCACACCAACGAGCGGTGTCGTTTCCAGCAGCAACTGCGGCGCGCGCGTTCGAGAGAGGGCGCCGAGGAACGCCGCTCGGGCGGCGGTAGCCAGCGAGGCGGTAGACCGCCGCCGGGGCCCGGCCGCGGTTGCGGGCGATGGGTGAGGATAGACGGGCAGCAGCACCACACCGGCCGTGGTGGCGGTGGCTGGAGCCAAGCCTCACCCTCCCCGCGACCTTTTCGTGGACGTGGGCCTGGTGGTCGTCTGGGGCGTCACCCGGGGGGTCGTGGGCCCGCGGGACGCCACAGCAGCGACGGTCGTGCCGAGAGAGAGCGGGCAGGGAGAGGCCCGGGGCACGCGCGTTCTGGCCACGGAAGAGAGCAGCCTCAGGGTACGAAGACACCCGTTCATCTGACGGCGGCATCCACTACGTCTACTACCCTCCCGCTGGCGAAGATTCGTTATCCGAGCAGCCACGTCAGCCCCCCCCCGCGTGAGATCACAACAGGAAACAGCGGCATCCACAACGTCTACTACCCTCCCGCTGGCGAAGATTCGTTATCCGAGCAGCCACGTCAGCCCCCCCCCGCGTGAGATCACAACAGGAAACAGCGGCATCCACAACGTCTACTACCCTCCCGCTGGCGAAGATTCGTTGTCCGAGCAGCCACGTTAGCCCCCCCCCGCGTGAGATCACAACAGGAAACGGCGGCATCCACAACGTCTACTACCCTCCCGCTGGCGAAGATTCGATATCCTAGTAGCCACGTCAGCCCCCCCCCGCGTGTCAGATGAACGGCTGTCTCCGTACCCTGAGGAGTAGTTGCAGCTGTCCCCACCGCCGGCGTAGTGAGCGTACCCGGCGTCGTGGTAGCCGTCGTAGTATTAGTACCCGTCATCGTAGCCGCCGTAGTCTTCACAGTAGCCACCATCATCGTGGGCGTAGTACACAACGTACGCTTGCTCTCTTCCGTGGCCAGAACGCGCGTGCTCCGGGCCTCTCCCTGCCCGCTCTCTCTCGGCACGCCCGTCGCTGCTGTGGCGTCCCGCGGGCCCACGACCCCCCGGGTGACGCCCCAGACGACCCCCAGGCCCACGTCCACGAAAAGGTCGCGGGGAGGGTAAGGCTTGGCTCCAGCCACCGCCACCACGACCGGTGTGGTGCTGCTGCCCGTCTATCCTCACCTATCGCCCGCCACCGCGGCCGGGCCCCGGCGGCGATCTACCCCCTCGCTGGCTACCTCCGCCACCGCGGCTGCCGCCGCCCGAGCGGCGTTCCTCGGCGCCCTCTCTCGAACGCGCGCGCCGCAGTTGCTGCTGGAGACGACACTGCTCGTTGGTGTGAAGCTCGGACTGGTGGTAGCGGCAAAACCCGCCGGGGTCGTCGTTGAACACGTCACCCTTTTTCTTCTCGCCGTCTCGATCTTGGCCGCCAGCTGCTACGTGACCGCCGTCTCCGGATGTCCCCCCACTGCCCCCGCCGCGCCGGCCCATGCCGGACGCGGCGAGAGCAAGCTCCACCTCGCGCCTCTCCCCCTTGCTCCTCTCGCGCTCCATCTCCACGTGGGCGTCCCTCACCACAGTCTCAAGGGTACGCAACGTCAGGACATCGTGGGCAAGCAGTATTCCTTTGTGCACGACGTACGAAGAGGGAAGGCCACGAGCAATCTCTTTGTTGGCATCTGTTTCATCCTTAATCATGCCTACAGACGCTAGACGCAAGCGAAGGGCTTCTGCCCGGGCAATATAGTCCTGTGGACTCTCAGACGCTTTCTTCTCCAACTCCTTCCAGTCCTGCTCCAACCTCGACTTTTCTGACTGCTTCTTCTCCTGATAGAACTCTGTCACTATTTTCCAGCCTTTTTGTGGACTCTCACACGCCAGAATCAAGCTCTGAATCGGGGGGTACAAGACCTTGCTCATGAGAATATTCCATGGCTTGAAAGACTTGTCTATCACATCATTGCCAAAAGGTCTCCGAAGCTCTGCTACATTCACACCCCTCTTTCCGACCTTGACCTCGACCTCCAGTTCCAACGCATCATGCACACCCTCCTCCTGAAAATATGAAATCATCCTACTACGAAAAATATCAAACATAATATACAAGTCCTGCTCATTCTTCACGCTACCAAGCCAAGGTTATATTTCTGAGCCAGGATTGACACGTAACGTGCCTGAGGGCAAAGCCCTGTTGTTCAGCAATGGCCTCAGCTGTCGCCTTAGCTGCTTGCGACACGATGTGTGCGACGCTGCTGGGTTCGTTGAAGGTGGCTGGTTTGCCCTGGCTGGAGGGTGATGGCTGGTTGCCAGTAGGTGGGACTGGGTTGACGGCTGGCGGTTGGGCGTAGGTAACTTCACCCTCGTTGATCCTGTTGGCTTCAAGTTCGGCTTGTCCTCGTTGCTGGACGATCTCCTCCACTTTTTGTTGTAGTTCTTCCCCGCTAAGGGCGGAGAGGTCGATGCCCTCCATGGTGTCTGTTGTTGTGGAAGTCTACCGATTGCGCGTGACTGCACAACCCCCGGAAGGCTACGCCCACGCGCAGATACCGTGATATCGCACGTGAAAGGTAAACTACGCGGGGTGCATCAAGCCCGTCATGGGCGTTACTTGGGGCACTGGGTAGTCGGCCGTGTTAGGCCGAGAAAGACAGGTTGAGAGAGAGGTGGAGAGAGAGTGGGAGAAGGAAACTTGATTGGAGAGAGACGACGGTGGCGGTGGAGAGAGAGAAGGAAGAAGTCCGCAGTACGCACGCAAGGCTCATCATTCCAACCGCGCCCGAAGGGTCCCAGTGACTGCACCGGTGGTACCCTACAACACACGAAATTCCCAACACGTATCCCCTTGGGATCCTCACGGCCAGATACTGCTGCGAGTATATCCAACATGCTGCTATGCGGCTTGTTCAACATACCAACGAGATGTTTGATGATGATTGCTTTGGGGCGTTCATTCCGAAGAACCCCAGACAGATGGAGTCAAGTGAGCGAAGAAAGCAGACTATAAACAAATAGATTGCACAAATACCAGAGCGTCATCATCATCACGTTAGTCGAAGTGGTCTGGGGAGAGGACGGGCGGGCAGACGATAATACTAAATAGAAGCATGCACGGACCCCTGGGTGTGGGTACTGCCGCTGTAGCCCGACATGAAACATGCCAGTGTGCGTGTGTTGTGGTGATCTCCCTCTTCGCTGTTTCCAAGCTCGTCTTGGTGTTGCTGCGTGCTCGTTGTCGACGCTCGGTGTGGGGTAACATTGCGAAACTTCGTACTCACAGACCGGGATGGCCTCTCCTGTGGTTCTATCCCGCTGTGTCCTTCACCTGACCGAAGGGTCTGAAAGCTACGGAATAGGAGAAGAGAAGACTATATAGTACCCCGGGCAGAAAAGCTCCTACGTGAAATCAGAAACAATGGCGCCACGAATTGCTTCTTGTTTATTTACCCGCACGATGTGCATCGGTGGCCGTCTGCCATGTCCCCCATGAGTGATGGCTGGCTGGCTGGCTGGCTGGCTGATTGCCGTGTTTGACCTATTATTTTATTTATTATTTTTCCCGTGTCGCCCATCTTCTATGTAGTCGTGCCGTCCGTCTCACAATCACTCCAGGAAGCAACAAAATATACACGCAAGGAGGTTATCACCCTTGAGAATGACGTCGTGACTCACAACTTCACCACCACCCCCCGTCCCCCTCCCCCCGTCAACCACGCGGTGGATCCTCAGTCTACTCTACCACAAGTCCTTTCGTAGACCGAAAACAATAATTGCTGATGGAGTTCTGTAAAATCCACTGACGCGTTCACATAAACATCCCCTACTAATTCCTCCTACCGTGCATTTCCCGTAGGCAGGTTACTCTTGGTGTAGACAAAGTAAGAAATTCATATATACACAATGAAAACTGATGCGCAATATTAAACGCACCGACCGGAAACAACAACGAGAATATATATATATGTAGATGGGAGAAAGACTCTGCGACAAGAAGGTAGCATTCCTGTCCCGACCCCCAGCAAAAGAAACGTCTACGCATCCATGCATACGCATGTAATACCCACATCATTACTATGCTGCCGCTCTCTCTGGCCGTAGTCTTTGTCCTCACGTTCCTCGCGCGTTGTACTTGCGTCACGCAGCCAACGTCCCTCACCCCAAGCCCTTTACTTACCCCTCTCACCCCCCCGCGCTCCCAAAAAACAACACAATCAATCAAACGTAACGGCGAGAGGAGCAACCCGATCAACACGTGTACGTTGCAACCATGCTATATATATATGTCATCCACAAGACTAAAGATCAATAATGTGGACAATGCAGTTTCGACAAACAAAACCCTCTTCGCCTCAACCATCAGACTTCTGGCTCAAGTCGTTCGGGCGTGCATCAAGTCGCGCTTCTTGCCCCATATCACGCGTGACACAATAAAAAAAAAACATCAGCTAGCCACCAGCTTGCTGAGAAATACGAGAAAAAAGTAAAGTCGACACTTGCAACCTACACGTTCCTCGTGATTGGCAACCGAACAAACCAGCGTCGGAGTCTGCCCAACTAGCCAACCTTGAACGCCACAACAACGATAAGGAACTGTGTCACAGTAGTCGCCGTAGCGTTTTTATTTTACCCAAAAAAGAAGAATCAGCCGAGCCCGCAGGTAGAAAAGCAAGCCACAGCAAACTACGACAGAAAAAGCATAACAACAACGACTATTATTAAAGCATACCGAGGACAAACGAGATTGGCAACAGACCATCACAAAAGAAAGAAACGAGACGATGCTCACAACCGTGCCGTTCTTCTCAGAAGGGCCAGAAACAAGGACAAGAAAGGGGGAAAACAAAGCATCGAGCAACGATTAGACAACACAAAAATAAAAGAGGGCGTTTACAGAAGCTCTCCTCTTGTATGCATACCTTTTGTTGAGCTCCGTGTGATGTCTACGACAGAGAGTGAGTATGCATACGAGCTTGTGCAGCGGGAACTACTTCGCCGAGAGCACGTGTGAACCCCTGCACTTTTATGTGTCGCATGCACGCTTTCTTTCGTTTTTCGCGCCCATCCGTGCCATGCGAATATATATATAAAAATAACGCAGCCTACAAATCTGTGGCTGTCATGCCAGCAAACTGACACGATACGCGTAGTGAAGAGCCCAAAAAATCGCCCAGCGAACGCAAGCAATGTACATCCAGATTCATCTCCGGCAACGCGTGTGGTCGACCAAAATCAAAGCGCGGGGCAACGAAAAAAAGCCGCGCCACGCGTTCCTACTCTTGGATATATGGTGGAGAGAGAGACCAACCATCACGAGCGACAAAGTACACCACGTTTTGGTCGATCCCCCACCCCCCCTCTTACGTAACTAAAGCGCCCATATCCTTGCGTACCCCATGAAACGCAGGCACATGACAGAATCTGAAGGCAAGCCAAAACAACACCAAAAGACACGATCACCTCGGCCAACCCAACAATTTTACTCAAGAGTCGCTCAACATGCATCAAAAACACACCCAAGTTACGCAGCAAGCAGCAGCAGCAGCAGCATGTAGGTGCGCGGTGTCCCATCACCTACAGAACAACGCAAAACAAAAAAAGTAAAATCCCTCTCCTTCTCGTTTATGTGATCGGTCAATCGATCGATGATCTTGGTGAAATCGCCGTAATATGAGAATGACACGCACATGCAGTGTAAAAGATCGCTTCACATACACAGGAGCCGAAAGAGACGCCTACCCCCAGTCGGGGCCATCGTCCCCCCCGCCCACACAAACTACGGTGCGCAGGGAATCCTGGATAGAAAAAAACGTGAAATACCGCCGCATTTTTCGTTGCCGGCAAACGCACAACACACGTCCACGCAGCAACTCCACGTTACTGTAATGAGAGTATTGGCTAGCAGCGTGAATCGCCCATAGTCTACGGTCGATCACATAGAAAACCCAGACGATTCCTCGGAAATGCCTGCTTGCCTCCCGCAGCGCCGGCGTCCTCTCCCCTGGGCAGGAGAGGCAGTCACACCACACGGCAAAACAAGTACTTGTCGACAAAAAATGAAAAAGAAGCAGCAGTTAATCTTGCTGCATTGTTCCTCGCGATGCCACCAACCACCCATCCGGTTGTGTTCATGTTTCGCTACTCCTCCTCCTCATCCGATCTATGCAAGACATGACGGCCACAAGAGGGGGCTACAGACAAGCATCACAAATTCACCACAAATAAACAAAAACCAGCCAAACGCAAACGTGAACAAGAAATATCAATCCAGCAGGCACACCACACACGACTGACGTTAATTCATCGGTCCGTTGGGTGGCACGGTCGGTGCCAATCAACCATACACGCGATGCACGCCGCAAAAACGAAGCTTCGGTGGGTCGCCGCGACCCCCCCCAAAGGTCCAAAGCCTCCGATCTGCACGGCCAAACACCAAAATGGATCATGAAACAAACGAGACATCCGCAAGTCAAGACCAAAACAAAAACACGAGAAACAAAGAAGAAGACCGGCCAACCTGAATACTGTCGTTTACCGTCCCTCCCTCCCAATAAATGATTCGCATAATAACTAAATACGTTCCATTCCTCCCAACACCGTTTCGTGAAAAATCGACGTGAAACGAGACGAAAAACGCTTACTCTACAAAATACGTATCCTACAGTTGTCTCGTGTAGATATCACCATCAGGTTTTCCTGAATGTGACGTCCCCCTTCCTGCGTCAATGATCCCACCAATGAACTCAGTGTCCTTCCCGCCCTTGTCCCCCCTCTCGATTTTTCTAAGGTTTAACGTTTCCTGTCGGACCCGAAGCAAGATATGCCGAGCCGGCCTGTCCGCCGCGCCAACCCATCTCTTCAAAGGTACAAGAACCACGGAGACGACGTGTCCACCGAGTGCTCTCTTCCTTCCCCGGCTGTGTCGCTGCCGTTGTCGATGCTACTGCTGTTGTAGCGATGGAGGACGAGATGGCGGTGGTAACGGCCGGCGGTTGCGTCTTGTCTTCTCCTGCTCAACGGCAAACGGTGCCGCTGCCCCGGGGCGGCGGCGGCGGGGACGGCTTCGCGGCAGTGGAAATAGGAGGGGGCGGCGCCGCAACAAAGTAACGGTCTTGAATTGACCCCCATCGCCGTCGCCGACCTGACCACTACGAGCGGTGCTCTCGCGGACCACCATCCCCCGAAACCGGGGTCAGCTCCTCCTCTTGCGGAGCGAACTGCACGGCGCGAACGATGTTATCCTTGCGCCGCCGTCCCCCCGGCCTCAGCGACGAGGCGGCCGTACAGCCAGAACCCACGGAGCTGACTGCGGAGCCCCGTCGGGTGGGCGGCGAGCCCGACCGACCGACGCTTTCGTGAACAAGCGACAGCGCCTGCGGCCCGTCAAACCGGTAACCGCTGGTGGCGCTGCTGGCGGGGCTCGTGCCCGTGGTTGTCGTCGTTTGGCTGCTGATGCTGCGCGAGTGGGACTTGTCTTCCGTCCCCGGCAGAGGCGCGTCCTGCACTTGCTGCTGCGAGGACGTCGAGACCTGCGGCTGGAACGTTGTTTTTGTTGGAACAACCGCGAGCGTTTCAGAGAGANGAGAGAGAGAGAGAGAGAGAGAGAGAGAGAGAGAGAGAGAGAGACGGGCAAGTGAGGGACGGGGGAGGGTGTGGAAGAAATCGCGTCAGGCTTCGGTGTTCATGTGTTGGGCACTCTGCCTCGGTCTCTCTCTCCTGATACTGGTCTAACCACGCGCCTAGCTCCTTGCGGGCTTTGGCTGAACCAATCCCGGCCCTTGTTCGGTTTGCTTTCGGGGCCAACCAGCATCTACCTCGTGGCAACACCGCAAAAAAGGTTCCATGATGAGAGTGGATGTCGAGGTTAGTGGGATGACCGTGGAAAATACCGCGTGGGCACACCGTCCATGGCATTGCTGCATTTCAACCAGAAGAGTTGCTAGAGCAACAGCTTGGCGACGTTGAACCGACCAACAATACAGAGACAATGAGGAATTGAGCAAAAATGACCGCCGGAATGGCGCTATCGATGTTTCTTGTATGTAAGCTAGGCAAGCAACGAACCTATCTACTTCTGTGTCCGCCGCTAAGTACGTATACACACAAACCTTTACGTCCATCCTCGGTGGGATCGGAAACAGAGACTCGGCTCGGGCCATGAGGGTCGGCAGGGACGCCGTCTCGTCCCCAAAGCCCCTGTCGTCATCCTCTCCGATGTCCTCGAACAGCTTCAGACTGCCCGCTCTCCTCGGCCGCGGCTGCTGCTGCTGCGGCCGTTTGAACGGAGGCCCGGCGCCGGCCCACGAAACCCGACTTCCCGCGATGTCTCTGCCGCCGCCGCCGTAGGACCGAGTCTTCGACAAAATGCTGCCGCGGCGCTGCTTTCCTGAGCCCCTCACGGCGCCGGAGCGCTTCCACAGGCGTCGGAGGAGGGTGAACTTTTGCTCCGCCGAGGAGGCGGACATCATCTCGTCGTTATCGCCACCACCGCCGCCTTCTTTAGCCTCGCCCCCCTCCACCACCACCTCCTCCTCCTCCTCCTCCTCCTCCTCCTCCTCCTTGATGACGTTGCAAACCGTCTCTGTTGCAGGCGGTCGTGCAAGCCCAGCTCTCTGCGCGGCTCCCTGATGATGCCCATTGACCTGTTGCGGTGCTGGGCAGGCGGCCTGATAGCTGGGAGGAGAATCAACGTGATCGTGCCCTTTCGTTTCGTTTTCCGGCGCCTCCGGCACGGCCGACGCGAGCGACGCCGTGTCCCAACCTGGCCCTAGCGCGCGTGTTTCTGCTTCTGCTTCCGGCACAGCCGCAACGTCGGTGGTGGTGCTAGTCAGGGGTGAGTCGCCGGTATCATCCACGGCATCATCAGTGACGGACGTTTCGGCGGCGGCGGCGCCCGGGGAGGTGGTTGTGGCGACCATCGTGGTGGGAGATCCCTCGTAGGATGAAAGTCCGCTGCCCCCACCCCCACCCCCCTCGCCCGCTGCCGCTCCCGCTGCTACCGCTCCCGCCCCGGCTTCCTCTTCTTCCGACACAGAAGCCGCGTCGTCGTCGTCGTCGTCGTCGTCGTCGTCTGCCCATTGGCACAACATCTCCGCCGGCAGGATCGACTCCGGCTTACCGGACGCGCTGATCGTGACACGACTGGGGTCAACGGGCTTCGACGATCGTGTTCCGGCGCGGTTGCGTGTCTGACTCAACGCGGGGTCCCGGTTCTGCCACGGTGATGAAGCGCAGAACCTGTCGGGAAGCTTCAGCGTCACCACGTCGTTAACGGAATAGTACTTCTCGTGCGACGGGGTCCGGGTCCCGGCCCTCTCCCCCGCGGACACCGGCGTCGCCGCCCCACGCGGGGGCCTGGCCAAGACGGGTCCGCTCTTCGTGGCACGACCACCCCCGCCGCCCTTCGCCTTCGCCCTTATTGCTTTCGCGATCGGCGGCGGCAGCGCCGCCGCTCGTTTGCGGCCTCGCCCAAACCCGGAGTCCATGACTACAACGGCGGCGGGATACACGCCAACACGGCCGTCGGCGGTCACCCTGGTGGGCGCGCGGTGACGGCCGCTGCCGCTGCGGTTGAAGGACCCCACGCGAGAAAGCTTCCTTCCCCGGGAGTAGCAATTCTTGAGGGGCGGAGGGACCGGCGGCGGGCTGCCCTGCGACGACGTCACGGACGAAGTGTCGATGTCCGCCACAGAAAGATCGAAACGCTTCGCTGGTACCGCCGGGCGGAGCTTGATCGGCTGCTGGTCCCCGTGCACCGTCGCGACGGGTGCCCGCGGGGGGTGGTGGCTGCGACGAGTGCCGCCGCCGGGCTTCTTAGCGCCGGTGCCGCCGGTGCCGCCGGACTTCTTGGCGCCGGACCCGCCGAAGAAAAGCCGCGGGCCTTCGCGTTTTACGTAGGCGGCGGACGCGCCTCGAACGTGGAGCTTCTGCCCGACAACCATGACGGGAACCTTGCAGCCAGCACCAGAACCAGAACCGGTTGGAGCGGGCGGAGCCTGGGCAGTAGGAGCCGGAGCCGCTGCGGGGTGAGCAGCTGGAGGAACGGGGGCCGGGGCAGGGCCAGAAGTCGAAGTCGGGGACACCGTCGTCTTGCCGCTGACATAGTAGTAGCAGAAAGGGTCGCCGTGCGTCACCAACGACGTCTTGCCGCTCACGAAATCGCAGAAAGGGTCGCCGTTTACCACCCGCGGCGACGGGATATGATGCATGAGCGGGGCTTGTTTCTTGCCCCCACAAACGCCAGCGCCGCTCTTGCCGTTGCTCGTTGGTTTTGCCGCGCTGCTGCTGCTGCCGCCGCCTTCGCGAAGAAGCCACGAAGTGTTTTCGGTCGCCTGTTCCAGGGTCGCAACGGACAAGGGGAGGCGCCGCATACAACCCTTGGCAATATTGGACGACCCAGAGCACTTGCTCCCGCCGCCGGGAAACTCGACCGGCCACTTCTCCGCATGGTCAAACGAAGGTGCCGTCAACGCAGCCGCCGTCGCCGCCGCCGCCGTTCTTGTACTCTCCGAAGCGACGGCGGCAGCGCGCTCAGCCCGCCACGTTCCTACTGGAGGCGCCTTGGCCGCCGCCGCCGCCACCACCACCGCGTCCGCTCTAGCTCTAAGCCTCTCCCTGGCTTCCTCCACGACATGCCACGCTCGCTCCGCTCTTTCGCGACGAAGAGTGTCCGATGCGGAGCTCGATTCCGACACGGTGCTCTTGCCATCGACGGTGGCCATCCCGCGGAACGTTAAACCGCCGCCGCTGCCATTCGCCGATTCCTCCTCCTCGGACTGGATCGATCCCACACCAACGACACCGCCACCGCCGCCTGATCTACCTGCTACTCCGGGGGGCAGGATCAACTCGCCTCCAGGCGCCGTCCCCAACACTGGAGACTGTAGGCCGACGAACAAGTTGCAGTTTCGTCCGTCGCCGGTGCCGCCGCCGTCGCTGCCTACCCACCCGTCGCTCCCGCGCACGAAGCCGGCCACGGCGCCCCGCCTGGTCGGCCTCGCGGGCGGGACCACCGCCGCGGGCGACGGCGACAGAACAGACCGTACGGACCCGTCGGGTTCAGTTGGGCTTGTCTCGGCAAGGCTGTCGAACCGAGGGAACACACGCGGCTCATCCTCCTCCTCCTCCTGTTCCTCCAAGCAGCCCCTCCCGCCTTCTTTGACATTCTCGCTAGCGACGACGACGACCCCGCTGTCGTTGCCGTTACCGTCGTTTCGATCACTTCGAGAAGGAGGCGACAGGGATTGGGCGCTCTCCTCCGCCGGGATGAGGAGAAAGTCGCTGGTGCCGTCTTGCGTCCTCGATCTTACGCGAGGCGGGGAGCGGTGGGTTCCGCCGCCGCCAAGCGGCCGCCCCACACCGATTCTCGCCGCATCGCCGCTTGCCAACGGCAGTGTTGTCGCCCTCAGCCGGTCAGGCTCGTGCTCCCTGTACGGATTCGTCTTCGTGGTTCGGTGGTCGCCGCACGGCGCCCCTCTCCTGCTTCCACGGCCGTGTGCGTAGCCGGTCGTGACCCTCTCAAAGAAGATTACTCGATCGTCTGCGTAGCCCCCCTCAGACGATGAGGAGGAGGAGGGGGAGGAGGACGAGGACGAGGACGACGACGCCGGAGAAGAGGACGACAGAGTCATGCCGTCGCCATCATCGTTATCGTTGCCGCTCTCGTTGCTGGTCGACGACGCCGTCACCTCCAGCAGCGGCGTCCCACGGGGCTCGCTGCGGCACCTTCCTTTGATGGTCGTCCCGTCCTCCTCTCCCTCTTTCGGACACAGTCGTGACGACTGCAGGCTGGCGGCATCAAGGCGGGCAACGTCGTCGTCGTCATCGCCGTCACCCGGCATGGCGTAGCCACCGCCGCCGTCGGCATGTAGGCCCTGGTCCTCACGTCCTGTGATGCTGTCGTCGTCGCGGCCGTCCCCTTCCTCCTCGTCCTCCTCGTCCTCCTCATCGTCGCCGTAGTGCTCGGACTCAGACTCGGAAGAAAAGGATGCCGATGAGCATGCGGTGGCCGCGGCCGCGGCTGCGGCTGCGGCCGTCTTGAGCGAGAGGTCGGCGGCACCGCTGACGCTAGGGCCGACACGCTGCTGCTGCTGCTGCTGCTGCTGCTGCGGCCGTGGGCGCTGACGCTGAAGCCGCTTCTTCGGGTGTAGCGTAAGGTTGGCCCCGCCCGCCTGGAAGTGGTCGATCTCCTTGGCGATAAGCTCTTTCAGCCTCGATCGGGGGAACCCCTTCTTCTCGAACTCGAACTCAAGGCCGGCGGCCGCGGGGGCGACATCGAGAGAGGCCCTCTCCCTGCGAGACGACGAGTTTTACATGAGAGAAAGGGGGACGAAATATGGGTATCAGATGTGTGTGTGTGTGAGGCGGGTAAGATCTGGTGGTCAGTCTGTACCACCAGGGGCGGGGGGTTCTCAAGACGAGGATCAACTACCGTGCGGACATAGTATCATAGCGAGCAGGGAAGAGCCTTGCTCTCATATACTTCGGTAGCGGAGTTAAGCCTCCTTGTCGTTGTGTTGGCGCCACCGATCTACACACACCCTGCAACCCCCCCCCCCCCCCCCCCCCCCCCCCCCCCCCCCCCCCCCCCCCCCCCCCCCCCCC
>CACKRE030002666.1:25234-52154 GCA_902602495.3 Ectocarpus sp. CCAP 1310/34 | reverse complement strand
CAACCCCCTCCCCCCCCCCCCCCCCCCCCCCCCGCGCCCCTATCGCCCGTGCTGACCACCAAAACCCAAAAAGGAAGGGGATGCAAACGAACGCAAGGACTTCGTGTGGACGGAACCAGCTTCCGGACAATGGTCGCGTCTTGATCAGAACTGCGGATTGCTGTATCCCATCCCGATGGTCAAACGCTCCAGTAAAACAACAAAAAATCTCCCCCCTCCCCCCCGCTTACCTCACGGCGCTTCGGGATTGGCTACGTGCGAGCCTGGTCCGGTGAGAACCAGGCGTGCTCCGTCCCGGCTTCGTAGGGATGCGAGATCAGTGTTCCAATGCCTACGGCATGCACGGCCATGAGTACACCCGCCCCGGCGGTGCACAGCTCGAGTAGCCTCTGCCGCGCCCCTTTCCCTTACAAAAAGAAAATAAACCGCTGCCACAAACTCCTGGCCGACTGACCTTGGTGCCTAGCGCGATGAGGCTCGGGTGCGCGGCCACGTTGCTCCAGGCGATGGTCGCGCCCTTGTCCGTCAGCTCCTTGAGAAACGACATGTTGTGCGTATGGTATATCGCCCTATGCCGTAAAGCTCTAGCTCCGTCTTCGTCTCTTAGTCACCGATAGTCGTCCCCTCCCCCCTCCGGATGTTTTCACGCCTTGCCCCGTTCGATGTAGCTTATACTCCTCTCTCTCTCTCTTTCTCTCTCTCTCTCTCTCTGTCTCGCTCCCTTCAGATTCAGTTTCTTGGGTTGCCCCGCCCCACCCTTGAAAAGATCTGTCTACTACTTTGTACACGAAACACAAAAACCGAGGATCCGTGCGGCACCCGAACAGGCGCCGGATTGCTTTAGGACGACGCCGGTGGGCTTTGTGGTTGTGCTGCAGAGAGGAAAAAGCAAAACGAACGAGGAGCAGAACGTTACAGGTCGAGAACGATTGGCGTGTTTTTATTCCGTTTCGACAGAACAGAATGTATTGAAGGAGGGACGTCGCGCACGAGAATCTGCGGCAAAGCTCACTCGGGAGTCCAAGGGCGTCCTTGTTAAAGCACAGCAGGGGCGGCGTTCACCGCTGCCTGTGGATGGATATCATTTTAAAGTAGCAAACAGAACGCACGCCTAGACAAGTGTGCACTACTTGCTGCATCACGGAAAGCAGCACCGAAAAGGGAGCTGCACCACCACCAGCAGCAGTAGTCGCCGTGGGCATACATGTATGTAGGACCCCAAGCGCATTTAGTGGAACAAACAAGTTCTTCCATCATTCACAGACCCGCATGAGGCGGAAAGCACGATGACGTACTTCATTCAGAACTTGGTCTGAAAACCAACGGGGCGAGAAGAGGTGGAGTGAATTTTGTGCTATCCAATATGGAGGTGCGAGAATCCCTCATCACCACTGACTAGGTTGTACGTATCACAATCTAGATTCGAGGAGCGGGAGATACAGTCCCCATGAAACAAACACTAATCTCTTCGTAGCATGAGCGCTGGGAACGCCACAGCGAAAGCTGCATAGACGTGCCAGCGGGCAACAAGGCGGTGTGCCCTACGTCGGAAGCCTGCCATTATACAGCAGGACCAGAATGACGAACGTAGTCTTTCGGTCTTGTTTGCAACCACTTCTAGTCTTCTAGTACTACAGTGCCTTGTGCGGCGGCGAAGTGTGCGACGATGCGCCGACCCCTCCGTGGGCACCCAACTGTTGGATGTACAGCAGTGCAACGCTGTTCTTGTGAAGTTTTCTACTAGTCAGGTTGAGTTGTATCCCTTCCAAACTTCGTTCACTCTGGCCCTGTCCCCTCTCTCTTCATGTGTCTAACCGCAGTCACCGGTCGCATCCATCCGCAAGTCGCCACAGCAGTATTACAAGCATGGGCGCAAGCAGCAGTTTACTTGGTACGTGCCGCGGGGGGGTGCACCCCTTGTGAGCAGCACGGTTTGAAGACAGCGTCAAGAGTTGACCGGTGCTAGCCGTACCTAGCTTTCGATGGAGAGACATACAAAATGCACACCACGTGTACATAGAGCTTCTGCACGCCGGGATTGAATTCTAAACAATCTCGAACAGCAGAAGACTGCTCTCAGCATCTTTTTGCCCCGATTTCAGCCGATCGATGACGGCAAGACCCCAAGACACCACAAAGAAGCATCGTGGCTTTACCATTGCCACCCCAAAACACGTGCAAGCGTGTAACATGTAAGGGCGAGAGACAAGCCTGATGAAAGGCAGAAACACTCCCCTCATGCTTGTAGCACGCAGCAGGAACGCAAAATGTGTAGCGCAAGTGTGTGTACCGGTAGGGGACAAGAGTAGATCACAGAACACAGGCCGTGAGAGAGAAAATGTGTTGAAACGGAAACAAGGGACACACACGGAGGTTGTCGCCACTTCCAAAGGCTGCAAAACGAAACTAACTGCTGCTCGCTCTCGAGCGTTTCTCGAGAGATGTCGCTGCCCAGGGCCGGTCGAGAGGGATAGAACGGGCGGGGGAGGACAGCAGCAGTAGACAGCCAACACACACATCACAATTTCACACACAGCAGACACACCGTGTCGAACAAGGGGCTGGAGGATGCGGAACAAACACGCCCTCAGTTTTGTGATACCGAAAGTAGAAAGCGAAACCTTGCATGAGCGATGCAAGGACCACCAGTGCATGAACGCAATGCGCACCTGCCACACTGCAGTACTCAAGCTCACACACTCACCACGGCTGAAGGACGATAATGAACGGAGCTGTGTAACCGTGGTTGGTATGTCCGCGGCAGCAAGGCGGCGGCTGGGGGCGGTCGCTACCAGAAAAGAGGTGTACCACGTTTTCATTTCACGGAGCCCCCTGCGCGAACCGCACTTTATCACCTCTGTGTGCTGCTGCTGCTGCTGCTGCTGCTGCTGCTGCTGCTGCTGCTGCTGCTGTGGTAGTATTCGTCCTGCTGCGCATCAAGAATCGAGGGAGGATCTCCATCGGCTTGGGTATTAAAGGAGAGAAGGTGGACCCCGGTTTAGTCCACTGATTCGGACAGGAAAGAGTGTGAGACAATCATCCAGTCTGGTTGCAGCTGTCGCTACACAAAAGGGCCAGCGGAGACAACTGCAGCAGCAGCCAGCTCTACCAGCTACTACCGGCACCTAAGGTAGCGGAACCCACGGCAGCATTGCCCAACGGGAGAGAAGTCCACGACAATAACCTCCTTGGTCGAATAACTCGGATTTCGAAGGACACACAAACAATACAACCCCCTGCGGACCAAGTTCACAAGCAGGCACCTGCAAATAGAAGGTGTTGTTCGCGTGTGTTTTCGGCCGTCGGCGGTGTGTCGACGCCTACATCGCGCGCCAACACAATGGAAGGGTCGCCGCCAGAGCCGCAGAAACCGTTGGCATCGTCTCCCGGATCGATGTCTAATCTCGACAGCTTCTTCAAGCGCCTCGGTCAGGGACAGAGCTCGCGCTTGTGGGCGGGTCCTGGGCGATCCGGCGCGGTGCCCGGCTCTCTTCGAACATCGCGACTGCAACCGCGCAACAACGGCAGAGATATTTCACGTCCAGCAGCGGCGGCGGCGGCGGCAACAGACGAAGACTCACACAATAGAGGGGTGAATGGCGGCGGAGCTAGTGCTGGTGCTGGTGCTGGAAACGGTAAGCGCTTCGGTATATGCAGGCGCTTTTGTCGAGCGCGATGGAAACTCTGCCTCTTGTATGCGTAGTCTAGGCGAGTTCGGCGGTAGAGCGCATACTCCCTTCGTTGTTCGTGTTTGAATTGTGAAGGCCTCTCTTGCGCCAGCAAGTTTTCAGGAAGCGCTGACGCAGATGGGTATCTAGGCGTCGAGTGCATCACTCGACTCGAACTGCTGTGTGTGCAACGGAGATTCAACGGGGAGGATAGACTGTGCATGCAGTTGCACCGATCTACATGTCCTGCAGCAGCACCTGTAGCCGCAGGATGATCGGCTCTGCAGTAGAGCGGCAAATCTGTATTTCTCGGGCCAAAAACGCCTTCTAAGGGCCAAGCACTCTGCCGCTACTCTCCGCCCCTCTTGCCTTGGTCAACGTCCACCGCTACGCCTCCTACCGCATACAAGTCGGCTACCCTGACCTGCTTGTTGTCGAATCCCCCGCGATTACGAACCGAACACAATCTTCTCGCAGCGGAGAATGACCGCGGGCGTCGAAACGGTGCGGCGGAAGACCTCTCGCCGTTCGGAACCCGCCAGGGCTGGAGCGAGGTAACTGGAAGCGGCGGAGGGGGCACTGGGGGCGTGAACCGACCTAGCGGCGGTGGGTCTGCGGGAGGAACACCGTTTGGGTCCGGCTCCGGCGCCCGCAGCAGCATCAACAGCAGCGGTTCGCCCTTTGGAAGCCCCCAAGCCCTTGGGAACGACCTCATCTCGGCGCCGCCGTCGCCGTCGCCAGCGCCCCCCCTGCCCCCGAACGCAACCACAGCTTCACCGCAAGCCCTATCGGCAGCAGCTGTAATTGGAGCGAGACCAGCGGCAACAAAACAGCAATCCAAGCCGTCACCACCACCACCATCACCGACGCCTGCCGCCGCCCCAGCGCTAGCGACCCGGCCGAGTTACAGAGATAAACGGTTCGACGACGTCCTCGGCGAGGAGGTCGTCGAGCTCGACGAGCTTCGAAAGCTGAGCTGGAACGGGGTGCCGCCGGTCCACCGGGCCGCGGTTTGGCAGCTGCTGGTGGGGTATATGCCGGCGAACCGGGCGCGGCGCGGGGCCGCGCTGGAGCGAAAGCGCCGAGAGTACTGGGAGGCGGTGCCGCACTACTTCGACGTGCCCGACGCCGCGCGAAGCCTCCAGGAGCAGAACATCCTGCGGCAGATTCTGGTGGACGTGCCGCGAACCTGCCCGGACGTGCCGTTTTTTCACCAAGACAAGGTGCAAGGAAAGGGGTGACCGCCCTCGGTTTTGGAGTAGCAAGCAGGGTTCTGTAAGGCGGTTCTCCCCCTCTTTCTCTTCCTCATTTTGTTCATGGGTTTCTGATGTTGATAGGTTTCTCGCCGGGCTATCCAAACGGCTTTCTGTGGTATGGCCATATCTAATGGGAACGTTGAAGCGTTTCAAACGTCTTTGGCGAAGCTTGTTCTTCTCTACGAAGCGTGCCTCGCTGCGCTTTCTCGCCGTTCTGGTGTGGTACTAGAAGTACGTCAGGTCTATTACGCGTCTCGACAACCGTCTTCCCCCCACCCCTGCCATCGTTTCCGGTTCGCGCCCCACGAACCCAACCCCCCCGCCGCCGCTGCCGTCGTATGTCTGTGTTGACAAACTTTGATTCGGTGCTGGCTCCGAAGGTTCAACGTGCGATGGAGCGGATACTGTACATATGGGCGATCCGACATCCCGCCAGCGGCTACGTGCAGGGAATCAACGATCTCCTTACCCCCCTTTACGTCGTGTTTCTCTCTGCACACGTTGGTGAGGCGTCTTTCCCCCGTGGGTAACAGTCGCTTCCTCCCCTTCCCAACTGGCTCGGTTTATGACGGCTGTACTTTGCCAGCTGCAGCCACAGAGTACGGCCCGGTGTTTCCGAAAGCTACCTGGTGCCGTGGTATTTTTTCTAGCCCGGGCGGCGATGTGAGGCGTCAGAAGGGGCCTTCACTACCACCCACCCCCCCGCCGCGCGCGCCTCCGCCCGCTTCTTGAGGTTCGATTGTTGGTTTGTGCAGGCGGCCGCGAACACGCTCGATCTCACGCGATTTTTGTACCGCCCTTTTTTCTCAAGTTGTTCCACTTACGCCGCGTTCAGAGTTGCCTCAAGTGCCACATGTTCTTGGCGGCTGTTGATTCTGTGTTGCGGCAGCATGCACGCACCCACCCGGCTGTCGGCCTACACCCACACCTCCTTTCCCACGACGTTTGTACGTCAACCCGGGTCCTTTGGCTCCCCTTGCTGAGCTGCTCCCCTGTCGGCACCACTACGTCTTGTTTCGCCGCGCGCAGGCCCGTCCGTTGAGTCCAAGGACGTTAGCAAGGTGGACAAGGCGCTGCTGGACGAAGTGGAGGCCGACGTCTACTGGTGCCTTACCAAGCTCCTCGACAACATACAGGTGCAGCCACGAGCGTCTTTTGTTTGTTGGTGCCGGCGCGGCGATAGTGATGTCGTCGCTCGTACTGCGAGCGTCCACTTGCCTGCACTTGTGACAGATACTACCTACTCAACGCGTAGACCCGCAAGTATGTGTTTTTTTTCTTTGAAAAGTTTTACGGGGTTAGTCTTTGTCCGCCGGCCTCCCGGCCTACCTGATTTCTATCCTGGCTTTATGTTCCTCTGCCGATCTTTCTTGCTTTACACCGTTGCCGGCGTTGGGTGTGGTGGAAACCGTGAACGTTCTCAGGACCACTACACGGCGATGCAGCCGGGGCTGCAGCGCATGGTGCTTCGACTAGAGGAGCTCGTGCAAAGGATCGACGGTAAGTTTTCCCTCCCCTGCCCCCCCCCCCGCCCCTTGTGAGATGGTGTTGCCTTGTCTAATTCGTTGCGTAGTCGCCCAAATGTTTTCGCGCTACAGTTTTCGTTCAATCGAGCGTCATCTATGGCGCTGTAGTCAGTCAAACCGTGTCTTGTTTCATGCACAGACCCGTCCCTGTCTGTTGAAGCTATCCCATCTCGTCTATCCCGTGCCGTCTATCCCATCCTATCCGATCCCACCCCGCCCTGCCCCGCCTCGCCCATATCATCCCAAAATGCTTCCAGCCGATCTCCACCGGCACATAACCGACGAGGGGTTAATGTACATGCAGTTCGCGTTCCGCTGGATGAACTGTCTGCTGATGCGGGAGCTGCCACAGCGGGCGGTGGTGCGGGCGTGGGACACCTACCTGTCGGAGGAGAACGGCTTCGAGTCGTTCCACGTCTACGTGTCGGCGGCCTTGCTGTGCCACTTTTCGGGCACCCTACGGGAGATGGATTTCCAGACTATGGTAAGGAGAGAGGGGAGCAGGCAGACAGACAGACAGTTATTTTCGCGAACACAACACTCAAGAAATGCCGTTTGAGGGGGGGGGCGAGGGAGCTGTCGCCGTGTGCGCCACTTCTGTTGTATTTGTCGTGGTGAGAGACCTCAAGAGCTGCGGATAGACCGTTTTGTACCGCGAAAGGCTCGTGCCTGCAGCGTTGCGGATTGTCGACGCCAGGCTTCTTGCGTCGCTAGAAAGTGTCAGCGCCTCCTTTGCATATGGCGCTCTATGTCACCTTCACCGGTAGTACTACAGGCCACCGCCTTTGGCAAGCCTTTCCATGCAGAGCGCGCATGAGGGGGGGTCGGGAGGAGTCAGGTCGCCCATTCTCTACCCGGTGTTGGCCAACCAGCCGCCCAACCGCCGATAAGCGCATGTGAGCCTCATTGTAGCATGTGCCTTCCAAACCCGAAACACAGGTGATGTTCTTGCAGGACATGCCAACCAAGGAGTGGGGGGAAGAAGAGGTGGAGCCGCTGCTCTCCCAGGCGTACATTCTCAGCACGCTCTTCGAGGGGTCGCCCAACCATCTCGGCGCAGCCTAGAAACCCGCCGCCACCGCCGCCGCCGCCGCGCGCCTTGCGACGGTAGTGCGCGCCTACCCACCAATGTGGCGGCAGCAGCAGCAGCAGCAGCAGCTCCAGCAGCAGCAGAGCGACTTTTATTGCGTCGGACGCGCGAGCGTAGCGGGGCCCGAGGAAAGCAGTGCAGCAGCCACAGCGTCGTCACTCTCGTTGTATCGTTGGTACCGATTCCCCTAAGAGGTGCGAAGGGTGGTATCGACAACATCAACAGGAGTGGTGACGTCGTGCTTGGCGGCGGGGAGAAGGGCGATGAAGAGAAGGATGGCGCGTGGGCAGGGCGGGGGCGACCGCGTGGAGCCCATTGTAAGGGCATCTTTGAGCCCCTCCTCCCGGTACATCACGTGGCGCGAGTGTCGATGTAATTGTATATTTGGCCTGTAGCAGCCCGCTTGTAGTGGCACGTGCGCTAGCTTGCTGTCGGTTTTGTGCCACCTTGTTCTTGTGTCTGTTGCTGTGGGGGTGATGTTGACGGGCACCTTCGCATAACGTGTGCCGCTGTGAAGTGATCAATAACATTTGTGGTTCTAGTCCTACCACGGTTAATTCTCCATGTACTGTTTGTCCCAAGCGTCCGTGTTTGAAGCTTGTGGGCTTTTTTCTTGATCCAATCGTGTGTTTGTTGGTGCAGCCAACGCGATGGGCTCGGTATGTTGCACGTAGCGTTAACCCCTGTTTGGGCGTCGGATCTTGAGTGTTTACGTTCTGCAATATAGAGGGATGGGCCATTTTGATGACGCTCCTCAGAGGTTAGTGGTCGCCCATTGTTGCGGTGTTTTTTTACAGAAATCTTCACAAAGTCGAGCAAGCAAATCACCGTTTTCGTGATTGATCATCTTCCAACAAAACAAGCCCACCAAAAACAAAACAGAAGTCAAAACTTTAAGGTTGCCAACAAACAATAGGTCCACGTTCAACTCCGAAAGCAATCAATGAAGGGGCCACCGCCACGAGCAATCTTGCCAGTTTTTACGCCTACATGTAACGCCCCTACATTCTTCTCCCTCCACCAAACACCAAACACAAGACGGGGTGCAGCACCACCCCGACCCGTAGAATCAGCGCAATGCTGCGTGTACACAACTTAATTGAAAAAATAAATAAAACAAAACCCCAAACACAACATTCATTACTTGTACACGGCCAGCGCTAAACCAGGCTACACGGGTCAACTTGTCAACTTGCACCCTTCTCCGACCTCGCGCACATCAACACGAGGAAACAGACCTAGAGTACCACCGACAGCTTGTACCGTGAAAAGCACACCACAGGTAAACCAACCAAGGCGAACACCAACCGTTGCAAAAAAAAACGAAATGATGAGCCTCGTCTCTGCCTTCAGTCCTCTGTCGTAACCAACGTTTTTCGTCGACACCGCCGTAGCCTACAAATTTGAGATTCTTAATCGCATGCTAATCCGCTAAAAAAGTCGTGTAGGGATATTTGCGCGGGCTGCTTCACTCAGACTACCGCAGCTGCTGCTGCTGCGGCGGCGACGGGCCGGGGGCGCGCCTTGTACGTAACGTCGTCGTCGAGCGTGTCCAGCCTCACGTCGTCGCCCAGGGCCTCTCCACCCAGCGGTATCGTGGGCACCAGCGCGATGGCTTCCGCGGCGGGGAAGAACTTGAGGTGCACCAGCCGCCTCTTGAGCTCCGCCACCCTCCAAGACGCGAGAGCGTTCACTCCTGGTTGGTTATTGTCCGTTTGCGTGTGTGGGAGGAGGGGGAGCATTGTCAGGTACGCGGGCTCTGTCGGTGGTATCGGTTAGTCTCATTCATTCGTGCATCCAGGAAGCAGAGGTGTGTGTGCCAATGGATCAACGGAAGATGATACACGGAGAACTCCGCCTCCGACCGTTTCGCTTTCCTTCCAAAGTCTGTCGCCATTGAAGCTTCCACCCTCTCTTTCGAAAGCCGGTACTCACGTGTTTCCCTCTACTACTTCCCAACACGATCCGTAACTCTCTCCCCGCCCTAAATCCCCCACTTGACAGGTCCTGCCTCTCTCTCTCTCTCTCTCTCCCTGCCCCGGTTTCTCACCGACGCGCTCTCGCTTAACGAGAACCTCTAGCGTGCGCATGGCCTCGCCGCTCTTGAAGGCGTCGTTCGACACGCAGCACAAGTCGTCGTCACAGCCCGTCCCCGCCGCCGTCCCCGACGCCTCCGAGGAAGAGCACCCGCACCGGCATGTAGCGGGAACCCGCCCGTCCGCCGCCGGTGCCACTGATGGTGTCGCCGGTGCCAGTGCTGCTACCGGGGATGGTTTCACCGCCACCGGTGGTGATTTTACCTGTGTCGCCGGTTTTGCTGGTACCGGAGATCGTTCTGCCGCTGTTTGCGCTGCTTCTGACTGTGGTGAAAGGTGCATCTCTGGTGCTGGAAACTTCACCGCCAAACCCTCGCCGATCGCCTCCGCTTGTTTTCGTGCGGGTGGTGGTGGAGTGGAGGACACTGCTTCCTCTGCTGGGGGGCAAGACCCAGCAAGAACTGCGCAAGTATCGAGGAAGGCGAAATAATCGCGTAGGAGAGGCGAGGGAGAAACGCAGTGGAGAAGCGGGGCCACGTTGTCAACAGCAGCTGTCTCACGTTCCTTCGACTCTCACGCTCCCGGTGAAGACTACACCGTCAACTCGGGCGCTAGCTATGGTAGGTGACCGTACTGTTGTATCGCACCACCTGGAACGATTCAAAGCTCGATTACTACTCGTGAAGATGTAGACTTTTTATCAACGAACTTCGCTAAGATTTCGGAGACGGGTTCCCGCGTTCGCTACGACCACTCTTTGTGCTGTGGAGTATTCGAGCTTTGAAAACCGGTCCAGGGGGTGTCATATCTCACGTCACCTACAGCACGCACAGAGCACCATCACCGCTTGCTTCTTACAGCAGCCTTTCATACATCAAAGTCTCCCCGATTATTGTACGACTCCCGAGTGGAGAATGTGCGCGCGTCCAGCCGTAGCGTGGGTAATGGGCGAACGCGAAAAATAACATGACAACAAAGCGTTGGCAAGAATCTCATCCTCATCAACGAAAGACGCGCGGCGTTGCCAGGCAGCAAGTTGAACCATTGCCGCGGGGACTGCTGCGGTAGTCTACACAAGTAGTGTCGGGCGCATTTCCTGCAGGATCTCAGCTGTGATAACTACACGTCGAATCCAATGCCCGGGGGCACGTTTGCGAGTCTACCTGCTAACACTGCCTCCCCTTAGCACGCAACACCAGTACTCTAGTCTTTGTTACCAAGACGGTGTCCTTGCCTGCAGCTCGTTCTTCTCGCTTCGGTCTTTGCGCCAGCGGTGGAACCAGCTCCAAGGCGAAGTCGGCCGAACCGGGTGTAGATCGCGACGCATCTCGCGGCGGAGGCAGAGGCGATGCAAAGAGCCCACCGAGATTCCGCTGCGGCGTGTACCGGCTGCCGTCGGGGGTATCCCTCGACGCTCTCACGGGAGACGCGAAACTCGCCCCGCCCCCGCCGATCTGGGTGCCGTCCCACGCCTCCGTCTGCGGGTCAGCGACAGCAGCAGCAGCAGCGGCTGCCTGATGAAGGTCCTCACCAATCGAACCCACCACACCCGCACCTGGCGCGGCCAGCACGTCACTGCTACCGCAAGCCTCCTTCTTAGCAGAGACACCGTCGGATCTCGCTCCCGCCGTCCCGTCGCTGAAGAGGCTGCTGACCTTTCGGCCGCTGCGAGGCTTGCTCGACAGCAGGGGGGGCAGTTTCTGCAACGAGGACAAGACGGGCTCGGGAGAGGATATGTCCATCGGAGTAGCAGGGCCGTTACCGGGACAAGGTCTCGCCTTTGAAGGGGTGGATGCGTGCTTGTTGAGCTCTGGCTCAGCTTGTGAAGCCATGGCGTCCAATGCGAGAAGCAGAGAGAACGATCGCAGCGAGTGCGAGACTAAAGACCACGAGACCGCAACAGAAAGCAGTGTTTGCCAAGTTTTGAAGTTTTGGCGCGAAAGAGGCCCGCAGATTTGAAATCTTGAAAATTGGGGGAGGGGCATTTTACCTGTGCCCCCGCGCCAGATGTGCCGCAGCTCGCAGCTTGCTGCTCGGTGTCCTCTCTAGCTTGTGTGTACCACTTGTGTGTCACCGGGCACATCCTTCATCGGCAGTGGACCAACACGGCACGATGAGTCGTACGTACAGGCCGAGACTCTCGAAGGATAAGGCCGTTGCCCAACGCCTTCAAGATTTGAGTACCGCGAGCCAAATAGACAGAGTGTTGGACAACTCGACTCCGGCAGCAGCGGCAGCAGCGGCAGCATCGGCAGTAGCGGCAGCAGCAGCAGGAGTAGCACCAGCACCGTCACCAGGGGGAGAAACGGAAGCAGACAAAGCGACAACATGGCTCGGTGGCGCCTCGCCGGAACTTCCACCCGTTTCAACGCCAATGCCAACTCCCAAGGGGTTCAACAACAGTCGTTTGAATCGCACACAGACGACGCCGACCCCGACGGCCGGCGGCAGAGCTAGCAGTCGGCTGTCCCAGGCATCAACCGCTACGACCCCGCCTGCTGATGCCGCAGGAGCTATTTCCAGCAGTACGGCGTCAAGCCCGGCTGCACCTTTAACCACACGAGGCAGCAGCAGTCGGCGGCGACGCGAAAGTTCTGCTGTTGCCGAGGAGGGTGGCAACGACGGCGGCAGCAGGGGCAAAAGCAGCAGCGGCAAGAGCTGGGATTGCGTCTCGTGCTCATTCACGAACGTGGAGACGGCGAAGAAATGCCGCATGTGCAGCACCAAGCACTACCAAGCGCCACGCTCCTCCCGTTCGCCGTTGGCCGCTGTGGAGGTGGCGCAGGGCCCCGGGAACGGTGTGGGCGGTGCGCACGATCCGGACATCCGAGGTAAGGCCCTGGTGTGCAGCACTCATATTACTGCTGTAGTCTACAACGTGTTCAACATGCGCAACAGCAGTAAACAGTCAACCGAGACTACATGGATGTACAAGTATTGACTGCAGCAGTTGGTCTGCCAGTTGTCTAGTCTATGCTACCCATTTTATCCTGTAAACCTCTCTGTTCTTACACAGCACAGGCGCTTTGTCCTCCTTTTGCGCACTCGCCGCAGACACCCATAGACGGCGGAAGAGCGGTGGTGGCACTCAAGAACGCCGTTCGCCTCGAAGCTCCAGGCAGGGTACCGAGGCCGCCAACGCCTCCAGTTCTGGTGGTCGCCGAAAAGAGCAGAGATCAGGAAGATTCTTGGCAGGGGGTGAAGAAGCCAGCGGCGGGGACGGTGTGGGCGGCGGCGTTGCCCCCCGAAAACGTCGCCGGAATAGCACTCCTGGCCGTGCAATAACGGCGAAAGGCGCCGAACCAGCGGGGCTCGCGGCTTCATTTTCGGCCGACGCTCCGGTACCGGCAGCGAAGAACACCCCCTCAGGTAAGAGGGAGGGAGATGGGTTGAAGGCGGCAGCGGCGGCGAAGGCAGCAGTGGCGACTCCGACTGTTCGCGACGGGAAAAAAACAGCCGGGGATAATGGCGAGCGCGGCGCGAAAAGAACGGCCGGCACGGCTGGCGCGAGTCAAGGCGGGGCGCTGTCGTCGCCCTATCCGTCTTCCCGCAAAGCTGGCAAGAAGCGCGCTAGAACTCCGACTCCACCAACGCCGGCACCAGCTGTGGAAGAGGTGGAGGCGTCGCCGTCCCCGGTAACCGTGACCCACCCCACGGAATCGCAGCCATCACCACCACCAGCGGGCACGTTGCCTCAGGAGCGTCAGGCGAAGGTAGGACCGTGGGTTGTCCCGCTACTGACTGCCGATTCCGACGAACGGAATGATGACTCGGGTTCGAGGACGACGAGAAGGAGGAGGGGAGGGAGCGGGGTGTCGGATGCATCAGAGGACGTCGCCGCTACGTGCGGCCCAACCGTGCCGCCTTCTTCGGAGGACGCGCCACCCTCCTCCTGCGCTGACGGGAGGCACTCGTGGCCCGCCGCCATCGCTCGCGTCGCCACCCTGGACTTCTCGGGCAAGCCCTCGCTGGCGGTGTCCTCCGTTGTGGTCACGTCGGCAGGAAGCCGCGCCAGCGGCAGCGGCAGCGGCAGCCGCAGCCGCAGCCGCACGGGTTCCGTCGCCACCGCCGCGACGGCGTCGATCGTTGTCTGCCACTCGGGAGGAGTCTCCGTCTGGGACCTGACGGACTCCGAGGCGATCTGTACGCACCTGTCGCCGGAGCTCGCCAGCGCCGCGAAGGAGCTCGTCCCGTGGAAGTTTATGGCGGCGGCCGTGGTGGGCGGTGACCTCGCCGGGTCGACGCCCTCCGCGACCAGGGCGCCCGGAGGCGGCAAGGGCGCGTACATCATGGCGGTTGGTCGGCAAGGGACAGACCCCGGGTCCCCGATTTTTCGCGTCTGGCAGCAGGGTTCGCCGTCACCGGTGCCACCTTTGACGCCGCAGGACGCCAGGCGTGCGGATAGGAGAAGAAGCAGTGGCGGTAGCGGCGGCGGTTCTGCCGGGCGAGCAAAGGGGGCGCCCTCGTTACAACCGGCAGTCTTGACGACCACTGTCAAAAAGAAGTTTTCGAAGTTTTTCCCGCCGGCGGTGCCGAGCCACATTATGCCTTGCCTCTGCGTGTGCGGGTACTCGGTGGCGAACGGGGAGAGGGGTGATGGTGCTGGTGGTATGGCGGCGGGCGACGAGGACGGACCTGGAGCCGGGACGGCCGAACTCGCCGGAGAGATCACTGCTGTGATGGCCCTGGGTGGCAAGGCGCTTCGGCTAGTTTTTGGGGCCGGGAGGAGCGGCTCGGAGACGTTCGTCGCTAAGCAGTTGCCTACTAAGTTGGCCGACGATGGTGAGAGAGTGTGTGTCGTCTGTTGATGGGAAAAGACTCATCACTTGAGCTTGCTCGCACAACAGCGGCGAGCTGAAAATCCAGCGGTTTCCGTTTGCCTCGACGCACCACAGTGACTTCTCAGGTTGGTTCCAACCGTCGCTGCTCCCCCTTGCACCCCTTCTCTGTTCTTTTTCACCCCCGCCTCCCGCCTCTCAGCAGCTGTGTACACATCGCTGGCACCCGTGCCGAGCAACCCCTACCTCGTCTGCGCTTCCGCACCATTGGTCAATGCGGTCTTGGTTTGGAACGTCCTGGACCTGCGTCCCCTCTTCACTTTGCCCATCACCACCGTGAGCGTTTGCGTACCACTGGCTTCTGCTGCGGTTGGTAATGCGGCGGTTGCGAGAGGAGTGCCGATGGTCGCAGAGGCAGCAGCAGCAGCAGCAGAAGCAGAAGCAGAAGCAGCAGCAGCAGAGGCGGCAGCGGCAAAGCCAGCTCCCCGAATGCTTTGCCTACTGGCGACGGGGAGCAGGCACGCGGGCGGCAGCAGCGAAAGCGGCGTAAGCTCAACCCGGGAGAAGAGCAAGGTCGTTTGCGGGCTGTTCGGTGTTTACTGCGGTGGGGGTGACGGCGGCGCGGGAAAACACAGCTGTGGCAGGGTGTCGGCGATACGCCTGGAGGCTGACGCTGAAGCTGGGGGAGGAGAGCGGCCGATGCCGGGAGAAGGCGAAAACGAGAGGTAAGTGCAGCAGCTTGGTTCATTTCTCGCCAGGGTTCATGTATATGGCCTCTGCACGTTCTGCAGATTCTGTTTGGCATGCCGCACGCCTGCGCACCCTGTCGGGATGATCATCTTGTGCAGTTAACTTGATACAGCTTGCCAACATGATTGGCTGGATGCTGCTCATGGGGTAGAAACATACATGGTCTCACCTTAGTCACACGCGTGATTGGGTTGTGATAATTCAAGGCGACGAGTGTCGTCCGCGTTGCCTGTCTGAAGTTGGCGTTTGTTTCTAGCGGGTTAAATTAGCTGCTAGTTGAGTTTACTGCGTTGACAGATCACGACCCGACGGCTGATGGAAACAAAAATAGAAACAAGAGCTGCGTGGGGAACAACGGCACATGTATAAGTTGGTCACCATACAACACGATGAACCCATCGGTTATTTACCTCGGACTCTTACCTGTGGAAGTGAAAGGGTGTGGTGCTAGAGGAGTTCGCTGGTCACCGTTCGTTGTTGTGATCACACGATAAGCACTCGCCCCGGTCGCTGTTGAGCCAGTCAGTCCTACTACCCTCTCACCGTGACCGGTGACCACAGGCTGCTGTAAGTACCCAAAGGGAGTATATCGCATGAAAATACATTTGTGCAAAAAAGTAAAATACCCCGAAAAGGCATAGAAAATACTTCGAGAACAAAGAAAAATATCTATCTGCTGCTGATGATGATGCCGTTCGGTTTCTGTACATTCGATATTTTTAATTTCTTGTGGTAAGACTGCTTCACAACGAATTAATCCAGCTGAATCCCTAGATGAGATTCAACTTTTTCAAAAATGATTCGAGAAGATCACAACAAATGAGCGATAGCGACAGAAAGGCGGCGAACCGGTGAAGGCGGGAAAAACAGCGCGCATGGTCGCACATGGCCGCCTACTTGTGGCGTACGCTACTGCACTCGGAGGTCTATAAAAACTTGGCGAGGAGCCATGATTTGCGATGTCCGACCGTGGCATGGTCGAGATCGGCTTTTGAGACACGGTCGTGTAAGGGTGGGGGTATCGGAATGACAGGGCGTGCGACAGAAGCTAATTTCCGTCGGAAAAGACTGAAGCTTAGCTTGCAACATCAAATCTGACAGCTTCAGAGTAGATTATTTTCCGATCGCACGTTCGTGGGTTTGAGAATCCCACTGCTGTTGGAAAACGTCAAGAGAATACCGGTAGAAATACTGGGCTGTGTCACGAAACCGATTGCTGAAGGCTACATCAGGCCTTAAGGTTCTCGAGCGCTCTTCTTTTTTTTCACTGACGACAACGCCGCACGCGCAAACTCCTGTGCCGTGCTATCGCCATTTCCAAGATTCGGCTAGAGTACGTCGTGCTCTCGCTGCGCTTGTGACGGTGGATTGCATCGACGGTTCCGCGTCAAGCGAGCGCCGAAACCAAGTGATGAAGCACTTGTTTTCTGAGCGCAACACCCCAAATAAGGCGGTTTGTTGATGGAGACGAGCAGACGCAGATTTGTGTTTTCAACCCGAAGCAACAGTCACTACGCGTTGTTTTCACGTGATGTTGGCAAGTGGCAAGCAGCCACTCTACCCTAAGATGCTGGCTTGCGGTTTTGTGTGAAGAAACATCCCATAAAAACCTTTTCCTCTTTCGAAAATTGTGATTGCTCTGCGTTCGTGTTGACAGGAGCCGAGGGGGCGGCGAGCATGACGATCGCGAAAACGACGCCGGCAGCGGCTTGCGGTGCTTGTGCGACAGTGGCTACGGTTTCGTTGTTGGTGTTGACGGGCGGGGCAAAGTTGTGGCAAGGAGCGTCTTGACCGGAGAGTCTAGAGTGCTCCTTGCGCCAGACACCGCTGCAGCTGAAGCCAACGCTGACGGCAGGGCGACTTTTGCCGCCCTTGGTTGTGACGAGGACAGTAGCATTCTCGCTCTCGCCACGGCGCGGGGGCCGGACGGCGTTGCTGCCGCGACTTGTGTCGATTTGTATGAATTTTGTGATTGATCTCACCCTGCCGCTCGGGCAAATAAGACCGACTGGCGACACAGGCTTGTGCGTCTCCGAACAATAAACAATCAAGATCGCTTAAATGGCATGCTGCCGTTGCAAATACCTCACCGCTACACCACCTTATTCCATGGAACCCCGTCAACTATTTACATTCTTCGGAAGCTGGAGGATACTGGAACTCAGGCCGAGCTCCGTTCTGCATAACGCTACAAGAAAACCGTCTTGTCTGGCCTCGCAACTTTGCCTTCTCCTGGTACTGCTCCTCCCTCGCCACTCTTGGCGCTACGCCCCCCACTGCTGCCACTCCCGCTTTCGCGGCTGCCGCGGCGGCGCGCCTCACCGTCACTGCTGCCACCCTTCGAGCCCTCTCTCTCGTCTACGTTGTAACCCAAGGCACGCAAGTCTTCCATGACCTCTTGCTCTCTCCTCTGTCCGGCCTCGAAGCTACCGTCCACCGGTTCTCTCCCCGGCGGGAACATTCCCCCCGCCGAAGCTACTGCACCCGGACTCGCCAGCAGCCCGTCATCGTCCTCGCCCCACCCCTCCCCCCCCGGGAGCCCCGCTGACGGGTCGGGCCTTCGGCCCTCGTACCACGGCCACTGCAGAGGGTTCAAGGGGCGAGACCCGACGGGTCGCGGGTACGGCTTAGAGAAGTCGCGGGGCTCGAAGTCCGGGTCGTACTCGACCTCCTCGGCGGGGTCCACGCCGAGCGGGAAGGTTAGCTTCCGGTAGTTCAGGTTGGGGACGAAGAGGAACAGGAACGACTTCGCCCAAGCCGCGGCCTTCGCTCTCCGCCCCCCGTAGCAGGCCTCGCGGAGCACCCGGGCGGCCCTGCGCCTGGCAGGGTACGACGTGCACGACCGACGCCACAGGCGGCACAACCCCTCGAAGACCGGCGCGCCCAGCGTTCCCAGCCACCTGACGGACGCGACACACCGTCGGGTGCTGAGGGCAACCACCGCGGAGTCCCTCTCCGCCTCGGCAACCAAGTCCGGAGGTCCGAAAGGCACGCTCTCTAAAGAACGCGGGCCCTGCTTGCGGGCGGCTGCGGTGAGGAAGTCGTCGTCGTCCGTGAGCAAGCGCTCGGGCGCGTAGCCCGCCCCGAGCGGCAGCAGGCACCGCTCGAGGTTGGTATGGGCAGCAGCCGCGGCGAACAGCCTCGCCGCGCGGCACCAGCCACGAGCGAACTCGCGCTCCGCCTTCGACGGCAGCATGTCGAATTCCTTGCCGTAGAGGGCCTCCACCGCGTCCAGAGACTCGAGGTGGGCCGCCCACTGCGCCCGGCGGACCCGCTCCTGGAGGGAGTCGTGGACCGGCATGTCCAACACAACCCGATCGGCGATATCGGGGTCACGGAAGCGCCACACCCGGCGCCACGCTCGCACTGCTCGCCGCAGCTCAGGAAGCTGCAGGTCGTCGTTTCGCCCCGACCCGTCCCCGCTTACGCCCAGCACGGAAATGGCGGCGACTTGATCGTCGTCCCACGCGCCGCTCTCTACAGCCGCCACCAACGGGACAATCGTCAAGGCGAAGCTCACGCGCCCCCACCACGAGTTTGGATCCACCTTGATGGAGCCCGGTGTGCTGGACAGGCGGCCCGAGCGCCTCATCCAGTCAAGCTGGTCCACGTACCCCCACAGAAAGTGACCACTCTGAGGGAGGGGGGGGGCAGACAACGGGTACCGGCGGTCCAAGGTGCAAATTAAAGGTGTGTTGAGTTCAAACACCTAGCAGCAGCTGTGGGCTTCACCGAAGTCGACCACAACCGAGTACCATGACATTCGGTCAAGCATCGCGCCTTTCACCGCTTTAAACACCGTCAGATGTACTCGCGTGCACAAGCTAACAAATGTACACTTCCGTTGAAACATTGTTAGGTCTTGCAGCATGTCACGCCTCCAGGTTGCTGAGAACTCATGTACATCTACGCATGCCAACACTGCTGTTGACCCTTTTAGTACTGGACGCCCAAATGGACACATTGGGGGCAAATCAGTCCATTGTCTGGTTACCGCACCATAGTCGGCACTAGGCTCCGCTGTGTGAAACGCGCGTGGTAAACCTTGGTCCCATGCTTGTGTCAAACTGTGTGCTGCCACTCCTCGGCCTCTGACTTGCTGTAAACATAACTCTCAAACCGCGCATTGCGTCCCCTTATTGGTAAAACTGCATGACCTAGAAATGGGAAAAATTGGCTCACTTGGCTTCAGTATGGAAAGTGTCTCCATCTATTTTGAGGGCGCATTTCTGTCTAGAACCAAGTTCAGCCTTCGTCCCTCGCGGGACTGTTCAACGAGCGGATGGATGCGTTTTTCTGGACCTAAAACCTTCAACTCGGTTCTCAGAGGGACCTTACCGCGCATCCGCCTTGTATGGTGTGCTCAACGGCAACAGCACTGGCCGCACGTTACACGACGTACATAGTTGAAACCTAGTGGGGCCTCAGGAACTCTGTCTGCCTCGCGCTCTGAGGCAAAAGCCCCAACGAGCAAGATTCGAGTAAAACTGTTGGAAGCGTCTCCTGCGCTCCTGACGGCTGTTACAGCAGTATCGTGGGTCAAACAGGAAAAAAAGCAAGCAACCCGACAATCATCAGTTGGCCAGGCCTCACTTCCTCACCTGCATACTTTCCGCAGAACCGTGCATCCCGTTGTAAGTACAATTCATCAGGAACTTGAGCGCGGCCATGCGATCCACGGCGTTGTATGCGTAGACGCGCCCGGCAGCCCGCAGGTCAGGTACCGATTCCCAGTACTGCGCGAACGGCGTTCGCTCGAATAGCTCGGCCGCTTCTCTCCCCCTCCCCTCCCCGTCCTTCGCCGCACGCCCGGGTATCCCCGCTTTGTACGCGCTGAGGCTGAAGTTCACTGCCGGCTCGTCCGAGAGCCCCCACTCCGGCGCTTCCTCGCCGAAGTAGTCCTGCATTCCCCACACCACCCCTCCGCCCCTGTCCTCTTCCCGCCCAAGCGCGAAGTGTTCCCCCGGGTTTTCCGCCATCCTGTCCCACTCTTGGCCGTTTTCATCCCACCACGCGTCATCCTCCGTGCACTTGAAGGTGGCTCGGACCGCCTCCTCTACCATGCCAATCTCCTCGGCGTCGGGCTCGAGGGCCTTCTTGTACTGCTGCTCTAGGTTCAACGGCGGCTCGCTGGCGATGCGGCGGTAGAGCTCCTCCATCGTGCGAGGCAGCGGGTCGTCTGGGTCTAGCGTCCCTTGCCCCGAACGATCGCCACAGCTCTCTCTAGATCTCCGTCGTCGTTTTTGTGGGTCGGGTTGCAGACGTCGAGCGGCTGCTACCCCTGTCAAGGGCTTGCTGCATCGGCGCCGGTGAGCCGCAAATAGCGCCGTGGCGCTCGGCATTACAAAACTTTGAGTTGATGTTGGCGACGTCACGGTGAACGTGGCTCCTGCCGTCACCAACAGTTGGGCCCATGATAGTGGCCGCGGCCGCTTTCGACTCATGCTAGCCGCGCTGGAAGTGTCTATTGCTGAATAGCGACCCAGTGCCGCGCGCAAGTGTCGCTGCGCTGTGCGCTGTGCGCTGTAAAGCACCCGATAGCCGATAGCGCCGTAGAAAAACGCGGCGCAATTAGCAACAAATCAACAAATCAGCAATCAGCAAGAGCGAGGAGGCACGCGGATGCGATGGAGGGATGTGATGTTGAAGGTATGCTATGTGATGAGTGAACACACAAGTGCCCCGTGAGTTTTGTCCATGTCGTCGCCGTGCCAGAGACATTGATTGAAGTGCTTGTTGTCTACGTACGTGCTGCCCGCCGGGTGTGTCGTATCTACATAGAGTAATCGCAACCAACACAACAGTGTTTTTGCCGAAGGGTCAGCGCCACTACAATCACTGCCGCTGGATATTATTTTGGCCGAAAATCCTTGGCCAGAAGTGGTTATTGGTGGCAGCCGGGGTGGAGTCCTCGAGGTTCATGGATAGCGGCAACGCGCCTCTCGCTAGACAGTGTTGCATAGCAGTCGTAAAAGAGTACCATAAACGCTTGACGAGCAAGCAGATTTGTCACCACTGCTTCTGTCGTTCACGTCATCGTATAATTAATGGGATGATAAGAGAGAAAGACCATGTTTGGGTGGAATGAAATAGGAATCAAAGCTTCGTTTCCCCCCGCACGCTTCTTGTACGTAGTAGACTCCTGACTTACGAGACATGGCGCGTTGAGCCGTAACAACAACGACCAAACCTCACAATCGATGAATGCACGACGAGGTTCTCGCGCCCACCTTCTCCCTCACCGCACGCGAACAGCCGGACAAGCAAGGTGCACAAGACAACTAACGTACGTTATCTCTGAACCCGCCCTCAACCCAGCACTACCCATCTCTCTCGTGCCCCTCCCTCGTTGACCCCTTAGCTCCGAAACAAGGAACAAGAGCACAAAGAATGTGCCCAACACGAACAAACAGAGACATCCCCGCCAACACTCTTTTGTATCAAAGTGTCATCCTACCAGACGTTACCCCATCCTTAGACACCACCATCTCCGCGCCCCGTCTTGCTCCATCACGCGTCGGTTTGCCAAAAGCGGCACTACAGTACAAGCCTATTCTCGTTCATGTAAAAGTACGAGCCCTCCCCCACCCCGGCCGCCCGCGAAACCTCTTGTTGCGCACAGGGAGGCAAGGAACGCTACACGGCGAGGAGTTGTGTACACGTACCACACAACGCGTCGTGTCGTAAGCAGCAAAGTCGAAAGTAACCAAAACCTTAGCGATGACATGGAAAACGAAATATGGTGACATCGAAAACAAAATTAAGGCACGACAAACAACGCAAGGGGGAGCCACAAGGAAAAAATCGAGGGAATCACCTCCAACAGAACCGAAATTGGACAACAACTCCCCCCTCCCCCGCCCAAAGCCCACAATAGAAAGCAAGCCGGAGCTCCCTCAGGAAGCACGGCGTGAAAAATGGTGCTTCGGCGGCGAGTCGCATTTTTGTAGCAGACCAAGGCGGTAAAACCGCCAACGAGTCCGACAGAGGCAGACTTCTCTGGCGCCTCTCCCACTCTTCACCCACCGTCGACTGGCACCCTGTAGATAAGCGTGCCTCTGATCACACAGCAAAACGTTTTACCTCTCTCCCCCTTTGGCGAAACCGTTGGCCAGGCCTTTCCTGCACCATCCCCACCGCCACCCAAACCCCCTGGCCGGGTACCGTCAAAATCTCAGGAGCTCCCCTGTACACCCCAGACCACTCATGGGCAAAATTTTTGCTTTGAGGAGCACACAGCGAACCGACTACACGTTGCGGGGGGAGAGGGGGGTAGCACAACTGGCAAGCCATGTATGACACGAGCAAGTCACCGGACACCACGGAGAACTAACTCGTTTTTCATGTATGCCGTGGATATCTTGGGGGGGGGGCTCTGATTCTTGTTATATCAGGCGGTCAACGAAAAAATTACCGTCTCTCCCCCTGCTCCACGGCCCGGGATACCCAAAACACGCGCTGGTCTCCGTCCGCTCCTGAACCGCCTCATCCCTTTTCTCCTCCTTCACAAACAAGAACGCGGTGCCGGCTATGAACACAACACTTTCTTTACCCAACTCTTCCAGTAGAAGTGCACCTCCCCTCAGGGGGAAGCAGAGGCCAAACGCCCCCTCAAAAACTAGGGGAAGGCCCGGAGGTAATGTCGTTCCCGGGCATGTCTACCCCGCTGTGGCCTTCAATTTCAGTCGGCGGCTTAGTGAGCGGTCCGGATGTCGAAAACAATCAAATCGTACCAAAACACGCATATAAAATGCAAGAAAGGGGCCAACTGCTACCGTTTCACGTCACGTGAGGCGTGCAGCAGCGCGCAAGCGGGGGGGTGGGGGGGTGGGGGAGAGGAAAAGGACATACGGTACACGCAGCACGTCTTTTCCGTGTGCCATTGAACGTCTGTCACAGCCACTCTTTTTGTGTTCGTCGCCCCCCACATCAACTCTCCTCTTTCGAGCTGGTGCGTGACTCCCACCAAGCAACGCGAGACACTCTTTGTGTAGGTTCCTCCCGTGCACACCCAAGGCCTTTCGAGCTGTAACGTCGAGTATTCCTGCCACGCCACCCTAATGTCTCTTCTCCATCTATTATCACAACCATGCAAGACGTGCACTGTATTCCACTCTTTTTTTTACCCTCGAAAAGTACAGCATGCTTTCTGCCTGTTGCTTCCTTGCCCCGAAATCGACTGTATACCACAAAATCGTGCTCTCCCCCCTATCATCTCATGCACCACCACAACACGCCCCGGGGCCCTCCCACGTCAAGCCGAGCGCGCCCAGGGGCGCACGCGATCGAGACCCAGCACAGTAGTACATTGGCCCTTCTGTTCTCCCTCTTTTGGGCCATTACACAAAAGGAGGGACCGATCCGATTCTATTTGACACAAAAAAAAAGTTATCTTTCCGTGAGAGAGATTCGAGCCGAACAAAGGCGAGGGGGCCCAAACGATAAGCAAACGGCTTCCCGCCAATCCAATTCAACGATGCAAACCTTGCTTCTTCCTTCTGCCATCCCATCATATCGCCATCTTCCTATGAGCGACGCAGTTTTTCGTCGCCTTTCGCTGGCACCCCTCCCCCTCCCTAGCCGCCCCGTGGTCCCCCCGCCACAACTCCCATATCGTATCACCCCCGTAGCACGCCACAAAACACCAACACCACCTCCGACACCCACCCAGCCGACCGACACATGCTGCGTAAATAACAAAAAAAAACACAAGCGAAGGCCAGCACAACTCAGCAAAACGGCTTCCCCCTACCCCCCCTTCGGTTTCGGCCAGACTTTTTCTCGGGAACAGCACAGCAGCAAACCGCGCCGGTGGCGCCCACGTGGGCAGGACACGTCGCCGCGAAGCCTCAAAAGAGGTGTGGCGTCCAGCCGCCCGCCTGTTCATTTTTTTTCTCCCCAGTCGTTTACCACAACCTCCTCTAATAAACCTTTTTTTTTCTTCCTCTTTTCCTTTTTGCGATCGGCACTGGCGCAGCCGCAACAGCAAATGTACCAGTTAAAAACGTGTCCTCCTTCCTGTGTTGACGAAAAAGCCGGGTTGAGTCTCCTTATTCCTCATCTCCCTCTCTCGTGAGCTGTCACACCGCGTCAAGTCAAGTCAAGTCACGTCTTAGCCGGACTCCTCCTTGTAGGTGACAATCTGCTCGTGGCCCATGGCGGCCATGACGGTCACGCACTGCAAGGACGCACACAAGAGAGAGCGAGACAAAACAAGGCAGGTGGAAATAAGCACGCCATTCAACTGCAAACCTCACGGACGTCTCTTATGCCCCAGCTAATACTTTGAATTCTGGGGCAACAAAAGCTTTGGTGGGAGAACGCACAAGACGAACCTTAACACGTTCGGAACAGTGTGAAATATGGTCATGTTTCAAGGCAACCTGCGCCCGTCGCCCACAGCACCGTGATGCAAGAGCAGAGGGTGCGCCATCTTTCCTCGAAAAAATACAAAACACCCATGACAAACGAAACCGCAGACGAGGTGCCCGTACGAAAAGAAAATTGAATTCTACGGCATGCCAAGACGGCAGATCGGCTTTGGCTTCAATTCAAGCCCCCACACCCAACACGCATGGTCTACTACAGCAGCGGGAGCGAACCCGCTCAGACCCACAAGGGCAGAGACCACAGAGCATCGCCACCTCCCTTGATTGCTACTCTGGCCGCCTACATGGCTCACCAGGGTACCATAGCAAGCAGTGCATCGTTGCCTCACTTGATTGCTACAAAATACACATGTATGGATGGCTCCTTACCAGGGTCAATCCCTCCTCGAACTTGGCCTTGATCTCGTTTCCGAAACCTTCGGGGTAGGTGGGCAGCTGCAGGTCGTCCTTGGTGTCGCCCTCCTCTGAAACACGGGGGGTTGGGGGGAAGAAAGAAATACATATATAGTGTTGGATATCGTGTCGACATATGTTCGGCATGTATCGTATCGATATCAGGTTGTACACATGGAAAAAAATTTGGTCGCTTCGATATTTTGATATCAAAATGATAAATACTTGACGGAACCCCCGCAGCTGCACACCAGGCAGCACGCAGCAGCTGCAGCTACGATTCAGTTGGCTCTCACTAAAACACATGCATGTGAGTCGCGCAAAACCCGGCGCCGGCAAAACCAAGACGACCGAGAAGCAGCATTAGCAACAGCTTCCACAGACACCGGCGGCCCACAGGCACGGTAGCAGCAACAGTTTGATGCATGTACATTTAGGCATTGCGAGAGTTTGGGTCAGCAAATGTGGCGCCAGTTGGACGAGGGGCGTACTCTTCGCTAATGGGGCGGATTGACCACGCATCCATCTCGTTGAGAAAACAGGCTAGGCGTAAGATGAGAGGAAAGAGATAGCAATACAGAGCAGCAAAAGCCTCCAAACGGCGGCAAGAGAAAGGATCAACACCACACAATAAACAAAACAAAAAAACATGGAGATTTTTTCACCGGAGATGAACAAGATAGAAACACCAACCCATTCTACGCAGTGAGAAAATCACCAGAACCAACCAAGAACAAAAACGATGCAAAGAAATAAAACACAAATCATTTTCGTCCTCTTACCGGTAAGGAGCGAGCAGAACCCGTCGTCGGAGATGTCGAGCAGCTGGTACTCGTTACGGCTGACCACGGGCACGGAGGTGGTGTGCGTGGAGGGGATGACGTCCTCGAGCTTCTTGCCGGTGAAGATGTCCGTGGCCGTGAAGTTAGCCTTGGCGTGGCCGTGCTTTCCGGTCTTAGAGGTGGACACGTTAACCACCTTGCGGGAGTGGAGGCCAAGAAGAAGAGTATACAGGGTCGACACGCGACAATTTGAAAAAAAAAAGGGCCAATCTTCATCAATTCTCGGCATCCAGCGGAAGCAATGGGAGGTGAAGTTATCCCAGATATCTACGTAATCCAGACGTTCCCAATGCTGCTTGTACGGGTCGTAAGGTCAACGATACGAGACCATTGCGCGGGCACTATGGTTCTGTCCATGCCAACGCCAGTACAAGGGACGGTCGTCAATCGAAAGGCTTGGTACCAAGGGGTTGACAACTAAGACAAAGCCTGCGTGTAGGCATAAATCGCAACCATTTCCCTCTGTTTGCTGCTGATTCAGCACGCAGAAACACAAAACTCAAGCACCCACACACAACACCAAAACCGCCGCGCTAAACGCCCCTTCCTGCTGTCCACTACTGCCGCGGCCATGCAGAGAGTGGAGGGAGATAGACGGGAGTTGGAAACACGGCAACAACCAACAACGGACAGCGAGGGCCTGGATGCATCTGCTTGCTTCTCTGGGCATTAGCCTCCGCAGGGATTTTCGTGTTATTATATGTGAACATGTTGCATAAAGCATAAAATCGGGGAAGTTGGGTTCGGGTTAGGGAATAGGGTCTGCCCCCCCACCCCTCCCTCCCTCCCTGTTGTAGTTTCTCAATAAACTTAACAAATCGCGCGAACGCGGTCTCTCTGGAGGGCGCTTTAGATGGCACGATTATGACAACAACCGATATATTTCCATCTGTCTTCTCTCTGCAGCCTGTTCGAGCAGTACAGGCTTCAAAACGCTCCTAGATAGCACAGCCGTACCGTTGTACCACCTCAACAGACTAGAACATGCCCCCACACACCTTCCTACTCCTCACGCACCTTGCAGGGGTGCCCCTTGATGACGATGTAGCCACCCTTGCGGATCTGGCCGGCTTCCGAGGGGATGGTGTGCGACGCACCGGCGTCAGTGCCGGTGAAGTCGTAGTCGTTCAGCTTGTCCTCGGTGGCCATGGTTGACTGAAAAAACAAGCACAGGCAAAGGAAACGGGGGGGG